>PVIU01004921.1:0-120109 GCA_004026605.1 Ondatra zibethicus | reverse complement strand
TTTATCTTGTTGACCGTGTCCTTTGCTTTACAGAAGCTTTTCAGTTTCAGGAGGTCCCATTTATTAATTGTTTCTCTCAGTGTCTGTGCTGCTGGGGTTCTATTTAGGAAGTGGTTCCCTGCGCCAATGCATTCAAGTGTACTTCCCACTTTCTCTTCTATAAGGTTCAGTGTGGCTGGCTTTATGTTGAGGTCTTTGAGCCATTTGGACTTGAGTTTTGTACATGGTGATAGATAGGGGTCTACTTTCATTTGTCTACATGTTGATATCCAGTTATGCCAGCACCACTTGTTGAATATGCTTTCTTTATTCCATTTGATATTTTTTGCTTCTTTATCAAATATCAGGTGTTCGAAGATGTGTGGATTGATATCCGGGTCTTCTATTCGGTTCCATTATTTTATATTTCTAGGCATTTCATCTTTTTGTTTTTTTCTTTTCTTTTCTTTTCTTTTCTTTTTTTTGTTTTTCGAGACAGGGTTTCTCTGTGGCTTTGGAGCCTGTCCTGGAACTAGCTCTTGTAGACCAGGCTGGCCTCGAACTCACAGAGATCCGCCTGCCTCTGCCTTCCGAGTGCTGGGATTAAAGGCTGCGTCACCACCGCCTGGCTCCTTCTTTTCTTCTTCCTCTTTTCTTTTAGTTTTTCAAGATAGTATTTCTCTGGGTAGCCCTGACTGCCCAGGAATTCCTCTATAGACCAGGTTGACCTTGAACTCACAGAGATCCCTGTCAAATTCTGGGATTAAAGGTGTGCACCACTCCTGGCTTTCATCTACCTCCTTGGATGGTGTGTATGAAAGGCATACAATATATATATAATGAAATAATCACTACAGTGAAGCCAATTAGCATGTTCATCACCTTACATTGCCGTTACTTGTGTGTGTATGAGAACACATAAGACCTACTACTTCCTTTGGGGCTGGAGAGATGCACCCCCATGGCAGCTCACACTATCTGTGACGTCAGCTCCAGGGATCTGATTCCTTCTTCTGTATTCAGCACGCACTACACACATGCTGCACAGACACTCATACAGGCAAAACACTCATACACATTTAAAAAAATCTATCTTCTTTGCAAATATCAAGCATACAAGCAAGTATTGTTTGCAAAACATGATACATTAGAGCTCCAAAATATGTTTACCTGTCATAGTTAAATTTTGAGCCACTTGATCAAAATCTCCCATTTCCCCTCCTCTAGAGTCTGTTAGCCACCATTCTCTGCTTCTGTAAATCTGACTAGTTTAGACCGCACTCATTAGGTGAGATGATACCGCTCCTGTCTCTCTGTGTCTGGCTTGTTTCGCTTAGCATAGTGCTCTCCAGGTCTATTCATCCTGTTGCAACTGACACGGTTTCAGGCCATTTAAAGCTAAGTACTATTTCGTTGTGTTTATACATTCTCGTGTACACAATTGCATATGATTTATCCATCAATCTTGGTAAACACACACTGCTTGTGAATAATACCACAGTGAGCACAGGGGTGCAGGTGTTTTAGTCTGTCTATGCCTCTACAGCAAAATACTTGAGACTGGGTTACAAAGAACAGAAAAAAAATTTTTTTTCACAGTTCTGGAGGGTGGAAGCCTGTGAACGGTACAAGGTGGAAGTGGGCATAGCCAAACACTAGCTCACACAACAGAAGAGCCGGAGAGTGCCAGCCCTTTGATAGGAAATAGATCCTGAATGTGCACAATCCATTACACCCTACTTGAAAAATCTTTCTGGCTGGGCAGTGGTGGGGAACGCCTTTAATCCCAGCACTGGGGTGGGGGGGCGGTTCTCTGTGAGTTCCAAGACAGTCTCCAAAGCTTCAGAGAAACCCTGTCTTGAAAAACAAAACAAAACAAACAAACAAAAAACCCTTTCTGATAATTCCCCTCCTCTCACAACTCCTTGAGGCCAGTCCCCACGATGCACCCTACCTTACCAACAGAGGTCTTCTAAAATACAAATCTAATTTTCTCAAAGTTTTGCCTCTTCCTGGATAAGAATTCTTCATGGCTCCCTCCTGCTCCTTAACCACGGCCCCTCCTGCTCCTTAACCACGGCCCTTCCTGCCTTCCCACACTCTTCCTTTCTCCTGCTGCCCTGCATTTTCCCTGCCTTGCAGTCTCCCAGTCCACGATCATCTCTCAGGAAACCTTCCTCACCCAGCCATGATGAGCAGGTCGGTCCTTCTGGACTCTCATCAGTATGGACTTGATTTTTGCCTGGAGCTGCATAGGCTTGTGAGTCTACCTCCTCCTTGAGACTTGCAACTCCTCTAACTGTAGAGCCTGCCTGTCTGCTCCCAGCTTCTAGTGCTTAGCGCTATGAGAAGCATGTGGCGTTTGGTGACTCTCCAGTGAGCTGTTGGGACCAGGAAACTGGAGCTCTCAGAGGTCAAGTCACACACTTACGGGCCAGCAACTTCTCATGTGGAAATGGATTCTGATTTAGGTAGTGCCAAACCAGATTGTGGATGTAATAGCCTGGGCAGCTGGTAAAGACTGGAGGGGAAGGGCGCTCACCAGCCACCCTTAGAGGGAAAATAAGGTTAAGCGGACTCCTGCTCCGATGGGAGGATTTCAGTTGAATAAGGGAAAGAGCTTCTAGCTCCTGGGTCTGGTAGACTAAAGAGGGCTGACTCGGGGTACTCCTTGTACTTGGCCTCTGGAGGCTTTACAACACAAGATGGTGTCTATCAGCGAGACTTCCAAGTTCTATTAGAGGTAGGCAAATGGATGAGCCGACCTGGGGAACCGCTGGCCTTTTGAGGTAGCCCACCAGAAGCAGAGGAACTGGCTGAAGACTCCAGGTCTCTAGCCATGTTCCCATGGAGCTCCAGGCTGCTTGGGGGAGGAGGCCCAAGGGAGGGAACCCGGCTAATTAAGCCTATACCTACCAGCGAATGCTAGGCTAATAAGGCGGCCCCATTGCAGGGTCCCTCCTCACCAACCAGCCGGGCTGCCTGTTTATTGCCCTTATGGAGATCATTAATGCCTCCTGACACTGGGGTCACTCTCCGGGTCAATCCCAGAGCCTGTGCTGCAAGACAAGGGGAAATGAACTTCCCAGCACATGTGGTCCAGGCGTGACAGGGAGGGGGGGTTTCCAGTAACCCCCACTCTAGGACAGACCGGCACCCCCCTCCAGTCAGTGAGACCCCTCCCCTCAAAGCAATCCCTTTGCCCCACACTGGTCTGAGAGTGGGGAGTCTAAGGAAGAGAGAAATGGCGACCCTTGTCTGGCCAGGACAACCCCCACTGAGGCTGTCCCCCACCAACAGACGGACACTAATCCCCTGGCGACGAGCTGGGGTGGCGTCTGGGAGCTGCAGCTGCAGCTCGACAGGGGCCAGACTTCCAGCCGCAGGTGGCGGGAAGGCGCAGGTCTGAGGCCACGTGGTGGCGCACTCCTGGGCCCCGGCCCCGCCCTCTCTGCGGTTTTTCTCAGCGATTGGGTCTCTCACCCTTCCCGAAGGATCAGTGCTGTGATTGGTGAATCTCGCTCCCTTTGAACTGAAGAACAGACCCAGCAGCCACTGAGCGTACTCCCGCTGGTGGAGGTGGAGGGCGTTGACTGCAAGCTCCCTCGTCTTCTCTTGGATGTTAGCAACTGAGAAGGCCTCGCTAGTCCGCCTTCTGAGTGCTGGGAAGGGCAAAAGAGAAAAAAGGAACTTCCAGGTAGTCCTCTGGGCCCACACCTTCCTTAACCTAGGATGTCTTCCGAGGTAATGATCAAGACTGGATTTCAGTCTCTAACCAGGCCAGGGAGAAAATGGGAAAGCCTCCAACTATCCTGGAGGAAATCAATAGGATTATGAGGTTAATGCCCGAGCAGACTGAGCGACAGTTACCAGATAAATGATCCCAGAAGGACATGGTTGAGGTTAAATGAAGCCCAATAAATAAAGGACATGTTCAAAGAACGAACTTCAGAAAACTCAAAGAGGCAGTGTCCAGCCTGGGCCTATTGACTCTCTTGGAGAAGTCACAAGTTCCCAGCCTGCGACCCAGGATCTGTGTCCTTGGCAGTGCCAGCATTGCCTTAGCTCCGAGGCATGGCATTCCTCGGACAGCTCCATCCCCCCAGCTTCGGGGATGGAAACTCTTACTATGACTAGTTAACAAAACTCCAGTTTGCCTCTGATTCCTTAGAGCAAAGACCGACTGCAGCGAGAGGAGTTGGGGCTGGATGTTGGAAGGCGTTTTCCGAACATTAGATGGGCAAAGCTTATGGGTCTTGGAGGCAAGGACCAGTTTCTCCTCGGCCTCCAGTTCAATGTCTCCCCATCCTGAGATATGCTAGAGAAAGGTGTCCTTCACTGAACAGTGAGCAAGATCCCTTTTTGATTTCTCCCAAACTTTCCCACCAATGTTCTTGGCAAGCATCCTGAGGGCACCCTTTTCTAGAATGAGGCTCACACAGGTCCTGTAGGTGAGTAGGTTTGGCGTCTTGTCACAGCCAATCAGGTTGGTGGAGGGGGAGGAAGGTCAGAGTCCTGAGCCCTGTACAAACCTGAGCCCCTCCAGGTCTAGAGGTGGATTTCCACTGGGGCAGTGTGCCTGGACCCAGGGATATAGGGTGTGGCCTTCAGTGGCCTGTGATGAAGGATTCAATCTTCTCTTGCTTATATTTAGTACAGTAAAAATTTAAATTTCTGGGCCAAGGCTGATGTCCCACCTAGAAAGAGCCCCTCCACATCACCTCTCCACCTAAAAGCTTGCTGTAGAGCATGTGTGTGGTAAACTCTCCTCTGTCAACAACAGGGCCAGGGGAAGGAACAGCAGGTGCTCTTCAACAGCTGACTTGGTGGCTTCAGCAGGGTACAGAACATGACACTCCCCGGGCTGTGGGGGCACATGCCTTTAATCCCAGCACTGGGGAGGCAGAGCAGGTGAAGACCAGCCTGGTCTACAAAGTGAGTTCCAGGATGGCCAGGGCTACACGGAGAAACACTGTCTCAAAAAAACCAAAGCCAAAAACAGAATGTGACACTCTTGGAATTATGAAGGATGATAAAGGTGGTTCTTTCTCCTTTATTTTATTTATTTATTTTTTCATTGCTCATGTGGAAGTCAGAGGGCAACCTTGTGAACTTGGTTCTCTCCTTCCACATTTACATGGGTTCTGGGGATCGAACCTCATGCCATTAGGTTTGTGCTGCAAGCATCTTTACCTGCTGAACCACCTTGAGCTCCAAGAGGTGGCTCTCTTTTGTCTGAAAGGAGAGGGAATTACGTTTTTGGTCTCTGAGTAGATTTATTAGGGAATTTATCATATCCAGGTATGAGGCTTATACCTGTAATAATAATAACAATGCGAGGCTAAGGTGGACGATTGCTAAGTGCTTGATGATATCCTGGACTACATAGTGAGTTCTAGGCCAGCCCGGTTTATAAAGTGAGACCTTGCCTCAAACTTCAAAAGGAAAAGGAGGAAAAGAAAGAAAGTTTAGTATCTACCAAGGCCTGGGTTTGCTCTCCATCACTTTTTAACAAGCAGTTAAGTTAGCAGGTCAAGCTGCTATCACTCCAGAGGCCTCTTCCTGTGAGACCTTGGGCAATAATGTAATACTTGGAATAATGGCACTGGTGCCCAGAGTGCTCCTGTGTACCAGGCACCTCTTTTCTTTTTTAAGAGGTAAAGCCTCCCTGTGCTGTCCAGATAGGCTGTGAACTCCAGGGTCCAGATGATTCTCCTGCCTTGCTCTCCTGAGCAATTGGGCCTCCTGTTACCCTGACAGCAACGGCGTGAGGAAGGCACTGTTGCTCCTGTTAGTAAGTAAAACTACTGCGTTAAGTGACTGCGTTTGTGTTCTGCTGCTATGACAAATTCCCCGGGAGAAATGGTTTGAAAAGAGGACAGTTGTTTTGGCTCATAGTCTCAGGGATTTTAGACCCTGGTCACTGGTTCCATTGTTTTTAGAGCTGTGTTGAGAAAGGACATTATGGCAGAGAGAGTTGAGCGGAGCAGAGCTGGTCACCTGGTGGGAGACAGAGAGGTGCTGAGACCCAAGGACAGGCCCTAGTGATAGTCTCAGCTTCCTGCGCCTAGACTCACTGCTGGAAGTTTCCATCACTTCCCAGTGCTGCCACCAAATTATGGACTCATCAGTGATCCATCCATTGATTAGGTCAGAGCCATCCTGATCCATTCACCTTGTAATAATTGGCTTACCTGCTGGGGACAAGCCTTCAATGTGTGGGCCATTCAGGGAGACACTTCCCATGCACATCCTCGTGGTGGGCACAGGGCAGTGCATCTGAAAGCGGTGCTAAAGCTTCAGACCACCCGATTCCTTTGCTCCCTGGCTGACCTTCACAAGTGGTTTGACCTCAGTTTCTTTATCTGTAAAGTTGGGTTAATGATAGTGCCCACCTGATAGGATGGGGGGGTGGCCCTGAGACATCCCCAATTCTGTCTGCCCTGCTGTAGGTGCCCAGGACACGTGAGCTGTTCCATGAGCCAGCCCTCAAGGCACCTTTGCCTGTGGGATTAGCATCTCTTCTGCTCCTCTGGGCAGTGTTAGCATCAGAGTCATTCAATGGATAAGGAGTGGCCTTAAAGCTCTTCTGGCTCCAGGTCTCTCTTCAAATAGCTTGTTGAGGGCATCAAATCAGGTGGGTTTTCTTTGTTTTGAGACTGCATCTTAGCCTGTGGCCTGGGCTGGCCTTGAACCCCTGAGATCAAGTGATCTGTCTGCCTCTGTCTTTCTTAGGCTAGGTTTAAAGGCATGTCACCATGCCTAGCTCTAAATTCTGTTTTGTTATTAACTATTTATTTTTTTATTTTTTATTACGTTTTTAGGAATTGAGCTCAGGGCCTTTTACTTATTGGGCAAACTTTCTATTTTTGAGCTATACCCCTCAGCTCTACATTCAGGTTTTGTATTTTTGAGCCCAAGGGTTTTTTTTTATTTTTAATTTAATTTTATTTAATTTTTTGTTATCCATGCTTAGAAAAATGGAAGGAAGAAAAGGAAAAAATAAAAAGGAGTTATGTAGCTGGTGGCTCATGCCTTTAATCACAGCACTTGGAGGGCAGAAGCAAGCAGATCTCTGTAAGTTGGAGGCCAGCCTGGTCTACATAGTGAGTTCTAGGACCTCCAGAGCTACATAGGGAGACCCTGTCTTGAAAAAACAGGCAAAATTTATGTAATTAATTTCTCTCAGGATTTTTAAAAACTCACCAAGCCTGGCACTCAGACTCATGTATTTCAGAGAAGTCTCTCTGGTGTAAACAGAAGGAAGTGGCATTGTAGGAGAGTGTGGTAATATGGCTGGGAAGGCTGAGGTCCACATAGCTCAGGCTACCCACACCCATATTGAGCCTTGTCTCTGTGGTGTGTCTGGGGAAGATACCAGTGGTGCTGGGGGAACCACCTCCCTCTAGAGAGACTGCCTAGCCTGCCATCCTCGGCTCTGGGATCCAGCAGTCCAGACCTCTATTTCTTCTAACTGGAAGTTTCCTAATTCTCTCTAGTAGAAGGCCCTGGGGAGACTGGGGTGAGAGGTCAGGTGAACAGCCCTCATCTATGGAGCAAGGGGAAGCACCTGCAGCGCCAGCTGCTGCCACCTTCCCCCACCCCCACCCCCTAGAGTGGGCTTAAAAAAATCCCTGCCCCCACACAGCTGTGGGAGTTTGCTAATCCCAATGGGATGTGGGCTGGGGAACCTGGAACCAAGACCCAAGGCTACTGGGTGATAATAAAGCCACAGCGGGACAGGTAAAGTCCCGTGGCCTCACCCATCCTTTCCCTTTGGGAGGCTTAATAAGGATCTCAGGCCTTAGCTCACAGCACACACAACATGAAATAGCTGCAAGGGGGTGGGAGGGATTTGTTTTCCTGGATTTAGGTGGAAGGCATCCTACACATGCAAGAGCCACTCAGACCCTTAGCTGGGTCTTTCCCTGTGCAGTGCCGCCTAACAGACTCACCAGTGGACTGGTACCTAGTCAGTGGTCTTACATGTCTCTTTGGCCAAAAGAAACAGACCCAGGTGAACAATGATGAAAAGAATTAAGCTTCGTCCTCTCTCATCCCAAGTGGCAAGGGGACCTGGCTGGCCTGTGATGCCACAAGTGCCCCAGCACAGTGATCTTCGTCCTTCTTCATTCAGGCTTTGAAGTGTGGGGACGGGAGAATCTCACCCACGGGGAACGGGGCAGGAAGTGTGGAGGGTAGAAGGGTGGCTGTCTTCACTGTGTTCCCTTCTGGGAAGAAAACAAGATAGTTTTTATAATATTCATTCCTCCAGTCTTCTGCTTAGGTGTCGGTGCAGACCCTTCTGCCTGGGTCCTGTGTGTTTCCAGCTGCAGAGTGAAGGTCAGGGCTTCCACGCCTGGCTGTGACAGTTCTCATGGGCTTTGCTCACAGATTATGACTCAGTGGGTCTGAGTTGAGGTTGGCATTAGGCATTTACTAAATGTTCCCCCAAACTTTCTTTCTTTTTAAGAGGAAGTCTCATGTAGCCCAGGTTGCCTCTGTGTGGCCAGCCGCTTTTCTTGTGTAGCAGAGAGTGACCTTGAACTCCGGATCTTCCGGTCTTTACTGACCTCTGAGAGTGTGGAACACAGGACTTCCTACATGCTACACAAGCACTTTACTAACTGAGCTGCAACCCAGAACAGATTTTTTTAAAAACTTATAATGGCTGGCTGGATGTAGTGGCACACATTATAATCTGAGCATTTGGGAGGTGGGGCAGGAGGATTAGTTTCTTTGTTTTTTTTTTTTTTTCCTTCTTTGTTTTAAAAAGGCAAAATAAGGAGCTGGAGAGATGGCTCAGTACGTACACATGGTTGTTCACAATCATCTGTAACTCCAGTTCTAGGGGATCCAATGCCCTCTTCTGGGTTCCCCGGGCACTTGCATGGTTCACAGACATACATGCAGGCAAAACACCCAGACATGGAAAAATAAATAAAACAGAAAATTGTAATTGCTTCTTATACACTCCACTGCTACCTCAAGCACTCAGCCTTGACCACATCTGCCCTAGGTTTTGGGCAGGCAATGATTGTGTGCTGGCTGGCACTCCCCTGCCTATCCAGGAACCCTGCATTCTCCACAAGTCATAGGAATTAGTGAGCTTATAGGGTATTTGTTAATGGTTTGCAGATAATTAGTTGGTTAACTAATAGGATCGCTGATTGGCCTTTCCTCTTATTTATGAATCTGGCACACAGTAAGCACTGGGTAAATGTTTCTTTGGATGAATAAATGCATAGAATAAAGATTAAAATGGAGTTCTAAAACAGTATCAAACAAGAGTGAAGCCACTAACCACTTTTTACCAAACTCTGTGCAAACAGAAGAGTAAACATTTACATGGGGAACAACTACTTTCAAAATTTAGGGCTGGGGAAATTTGTTCCTACATCCTTCACCAAACACTGCTGCTTGTGGGCTGGGGAGAGAGCCCTGTTGGTAATGGGCTCGCCTTGCAAGCCTGGGGAACTGAATTTCAGCTTCAGGACCCATGTAAAAAAGTCAGGCATACTGGCATAGACCTGTAATTCCAGTGATGGAGACAGGTGGATACCTAGAGTTCGGGGCCAAGGCCAATGAGAGATCCTGTCTCAAAGCAAAGAACAGCAGAGAACATTTGAGAAAAGACACCCAAGGTCGCTGTTCACCCTCTGTGCATAATCCCCCTGTACAAATACACAATAAAAACAAAAAAAAGTGTTGCTTGTACATTTCTTAAGTGGAGTAACACCATTCTTTCCCAATCTTCCTTGATGCTGGTAAACCAGATTTGGTGTCGATTACAGTCCTCTTGTCAGTAAGGGAACACACACACTTTTTTCCTTTGCCTTAGCCCTAATTTGTCTTCATATTTGTGTTTTCACTAGCTTATGTTTTGTTATAAAACTCCTTGGGCTTTGGAGGAAGAGGGGAATAGAGTAATATTTAGAATGGCCAGGAACTTTATTAAGCACCTGTCACATGTCAGGCATTTACATGCACTAGCTCAGCCGGAACTTATAGCTGGTAGGCTCTGATCACCCCTTTGGTGTGGGTGGTAAGAGACTTGCCTAAGGTCGCACAGCTGCTAATTGGTGATTCAAGACTCAGAACCTGGCTGCAAAACCAAGGCCAGCCTAACACCAAACCTGAGGACCTTCCCCTAAGCCAGTCCAAACCAGCATGCTAATGCTCGTTGGATACAGTGATACTGTTTCACTAGCTGAGGTGTAGGATGTGCCCCTGGATGCTCATGTCCATGTATTTGGAACTTCTAAAGGCTGTTTTAGAGGAAAAGGGAAGGTAAAGATATTTTTTCTACATTCTTCACAGAATGCCACACTTCATCTATTACAAGCTACTGTATCTATGTACCCACACTGTTCACTAAACTACGGCATTGACTATAAGGCACATCCCAATTTCAGAGCAATATAAAAAAATATGTGTGTTAGAATTATATTCCATTACTGTAATAGCGTGTGTGTGTGTGTGTGTGTGTGTGTGTGTGTGTGTGTGTGTGTGGTGTGTATGTGTGTCCTCTTTTTCTCTCTCACTCACTTGCTGGCTGGTTTGCTGCTTTAATTTCACTGCCAAAACCTTGCCTGTCTCTTCCATATCTCATTTCTCCACATCCTCATGAACCAGTTGATACTGATTTAGACCATCTCCCGTGAGCCTCCAGAAAGACGCACACTTACCAGAAAACTGTGGTCTAATTTTTTAAGAGCTGCACTACATGGTGTCATTACGAACTTCCTCCAGTGACTGTCAACAACTTCTTTCCAGGGCCTGGCCTAACTCTGGCCTTCAGATGTACCTGCTAACTCACTACCAGTTCTGTCTGCCCATTCCGCACAGCCGCTTGGTCAGCATGCCCACCGCAGGGAACGATTTCCCTCCAGGCTGTTGAAGAAGACAAGGGAGGGGACTGGGGGCAGGAGCTGAGGCCTGTCATCCAGTTTTCTCTAGCACAGGAAACATGGCTCCCCAGACATTCTCTGAAGCACCAGGGCCTTCCCTTTCTTCATTCCAGAAGAAGGCAGTGTGGGGAGAACTAAGCCTTCCTACCCTTTTAGACCATGCTTCCTCTCCTCAGTTTGGGACTCTGTGGGAGGAATCTTTAAGGGTTGGAGGATCCATCCACACTAGGCATGATAGGAACTCTGGGCCACTGCTGAGCTGGATGGCTAGTTCCTAACAGCAGCTTTTTCTTCTTCTAAGACACTTATTTTGCTTCCTTCTTGAGTATGTGGGGTCAGGAGGCACGGATGCTGACTCTCGCTTTGAAAGGGAGGCAGATCCCATCAAGAAAGGATTTGGTAGTATGCCTTCAGTCTGAGGATAAAACCTGTAGAGGAACCAGGGCTGGCTGGGGAAACTGATGACTCCAGTGGAGGAGGGGTTACAGCCCAGGCTGAGAACTGAGGACTATTGCTGGGATCCCCGTAAACAAGGGATTTGGGGCCATTGGAGATATTCTTGACCAAGTTTCTTGGGTTTACGGCTGGCTGTGAAGCCCAGGCATGCATGGTGTGTAGTCTCTGTACCTGTGGAGCCTCAGAAGCTGTGAGAGGAAGTAGATGTAAGAGAAAGAAAGGTAAGGAACCCAGTGGGAGGCCCGTCTTGAGGTCTAGGCAGGCCTCACTTTCTCAGGTTCGGAGCAGAGGGTACAGCCATCTCAGCTTTGCAGGCTGGAGTTGGGTTGCATCTTGGGAACCTGATGGTCCAAGCTTGTCCCTTTGCTGCAGTTTCAAAGGATTCAGCCACTCCTGGTACCCCTCCAAGTCCAGCTAAGGCTAGGTTAAGTCCCAAGCTCCAATTCAGCATCTCCCTGCAGCCACAAGGCCCGGCCTGGCTCAGCCCGGCCACCCAGCCTCCTCCCTAACCTCTTTGGTGACTTCTAGGCGCCCTAGGGTGGCAGCTAGGAGTCCACGGTCGTCAGGACCAGATTCAGGGCCCATGGCTGTAGGTGTGAGCATGGGGTGGTCAGGATCCATATAGGATATATGTGCCCTCAGCCCCCAGGACACCGGCTCCCAAATCCATCGCGTGCAGGCGGGGCTGTGGGAGAGCTGGTGCGGGGAGGTTACCCGGGCAGTGGCCAGGCCCAGCCATGGGCGCCGGGGAGCGGGCCTAGCTGTCCAGTTTCAGTGAACAGGGCACGGCGACCCGGCGTCCAGTCCCCTCTTCCCGCCTCACTAATCTAAACCATGCGGGGCTCCAGGCCCCTGCCCAGCCCAAGGACTGCGGGAAAGCCACCCAGCTACACTGCCGAGGAGCCTGTGGCCCGATCGAGGCTTGGGGTCTGGGAGGACCGAGGAGTCCCTGGACCCTAGAATCCCCCTCTCCGGGGGGCGGCGGGCGAGAACTGATTGACAGCTGCGACGTCAGCACTGGTGGGGGGGGCGGCCCCGGAGGGAGGGAGGACCAGGAGGAGGGAGCAGAGGCCCCAAAGTGCAGCCTCGGAGATCAAGGGCCCGCTCCACACCCGGGATGTGCCGGGCCCGGAGGACGCAGCGGGCATCGGGACTGTAACCCAAGGCCCAGGCAGAGCCTTCACGGTCCCAGGCCTCTCCGACCTGAACTGGTTGTGGACCTGGGGCCGCAGGCGCCTCCGCATGCTGCTGTGCAGTTAGGGTGAGTGTGGGCTCCAGCCCGTCGCGGGTGCGCGGGACGCGGGGCTGGGGTCACTCAGCTCAAGGTTAAGCAGCAGGATGGGACGGTGGTGGAGGTGAGCTGAACAGGGGCAATTGGTGTAAGGACCACGGGTCGTCAAAGCCCCAGTAGGACCGCGACTGTGCCTCAGTAGTCAGATCACTGCTTCGACTGGATACCCAGTGGCAGGGGCACAAGCCCTTAGTCAGGAGTATGGGACTAAATGGGTCTAGGGACGAAAGAGCGTTGTTGCTTAAGAGGCAGCTTCGTCAGGACAAGAGCGGTGGCCTTGAAATTTGAATCAGCAGAATAAGAAAGGCCAAAAGAGAGGGCTCGGCACTGACGGTGAAAACTGAAAATTCATGATGAAATGTGGGTAATCAGAACCTGGATGCCACGGACTCATCACATTTAAATCAGTGACCGTTACATAAGTAACAATAGCTCAAAACTACCAGAACGTGAGAAATTACCAAAGAAACAGCGAATCGGTTAACTGATAGAATGCTTAGGATTTTTTTCTTAGCACAACAGTCCTTTTCAAGATCTAATGAAAACAGTAATAACCATTTGAAAAGGACTGAAGACAAAGTAGCTTCAAATACAGAGACAAAGGAGCCACCATTGTATTAAAGTCCCTATCCATTGTATATAAGGAATAATACTGATTTAGCAAATTGCTAAACTGAGGTACTGTAGGAAACACGCGAGGAAAAAGATGAACAACGCAAATATTAAGGAAAATTCTTTCAGTGTCAATGCGAGACTATCATATGATGCATTGTTAATATCAATATTAAATATTAACCAGACTATTAACAAGTAATTGTAATACATGTAGGGACACAGTGATGAGAATTACTGGAGTAATGAGAATTTATGATATTATAATTTATTAATAGTCATAACAGTATAAATAATGTCTGAGTAGTAAGTATTATACCAACGTGCTGAAAAATAATCAGAGTAATACGGGCTACAGCAATATTACAAATGATGATAAAGTAGCAAGAAGCAGTGAAGTGATGAAAAATAACAGGCAAATTAAGATCCATACCGTTGCAAATAACGGCAAAGTCATGAGCGAGATATTATAGGGAGGTGATGAATAATAATGCCTAGAGTAACATGCACAATCCAAACAAAACAAATCATGGCACGGTAACAAGAAATATTATAACGATGTAAAGAAAATTAACCTGAATATCGGGGACAATAATATTACAATTATGCTAAATCTTAACCTGTGAAAATTTAAATAGAATGAAGAGCTAGAAGTGGGAACATGAATGGGATACCCAGTACAAGTAAAATAATGATAGATTAAAAGGATCAATTGAACACGTATCTAATGACCTAGATATTGGTAACAGTATTACTAATGTGCCTGGGGAGCGCTGAAGGGCCAAATAGTAACAGCAAAGCAACAGCGTCTTTGATTAGGATACCAAACTCCCACTTTTACCCTTACTGCGTTAAAATCACAAATAATTCCAGAGCTAGGGATAAATATTCTTAATGTTGCCGAACTGATCAGAATTTCACTTCGATATTAACAAAACATTGAAAATTGTAAATTTTAAAAAAAAATTCCCCCTAGTATAAGGGGAAAAAAACACTAGTAAAAAAATATGAAAAGAAAGTGCTACCCCTGCTCCCGAAAAATGAGGTAGCCCAAAGTAACCATTCCAGGAGCAGAGGCATTGCAGCCCGCAGGCCATCCCGCGGAGGGTCGACGTGAAGGGCCTTGGCGCCGTGTCTGGGGCGAGCGCCGGACCCAGGATGCCAGCGCTGGGACCGAAAGGAGTGCCCAAAGGGGAGGGAAAAGGGAATCTTGGGGGGGGGGCGTCTCGAGCGAGGACTTAGTGGCTAAGGAAAGCGATCTGCAACCCGAAGGAAGGGAAGGAGAGCGCCGCGTAACTCTGGCGGCGGGTGTAGAAGGGCAGCCGGCAGCAGCGCAAGCAGGGTGAAGAGCCGCCGCAAAGCCGCTGCTTGGTTCTGGGTGACTAGGGACCTCCGTAGCGCCGAAGGCAGCCCCTGCTCTTGGCCCTGCGAGCCTCCGCACCTGGGGCGGGCCGGGCGGTTCATAGGTACCCATTCGGGTTGGAGCCCAAATAGAGTGGAAGACACTGCACTAGCCTAGACCCTCCCGGAATCCTGGATTTTCGAAGTCCTGCCGGGAACCAGCACGTGGCTCAAGGCAGGGTGCAGGGGCAGGCCACGTCCAGGGAGCTTTGCTAGTTCTAGGCGGGCTGTGGCTGGGCTGTCAGCCTTATCTTTATGGGCTTTTCCCAGCCCTGGCTGGCCCTGGCCCCTTTTATCTCCTCGGTTGCACTTGGCTTGTTTACTTTGGAGGCCCTGGGAGCCGAAGTCTCAGTCCGGGGCGCAGAGGCTGGTGAGCGGGGTAGGTGAGGGCCTGAGCCTGGGGATGGCCAGAGAGTTGGGCTAGAACAGAAAGGGCCTGAGAGGACAAAAGGGAGAGATTTCGCCAAGACACGCAGAAAGCCCACTAGAGCTTGGCCGGATTCTGAAGGAAGAGTAGGGTGGTGGAAAGGGAAGCGTAGAAAAGTGTGTGGCGGCACCCGGAAGGATGCAGGATAGGCTGGTCCTTGCAAGCAAGCTAGATTTTTCCTTTAGGCGTCTCTGAGACCACAATGTGCATTTGAGCAGGCAGGTGAATAGGCCCAGATACTTCTGGGGAAATTTAGCTGTGCCCCAAGGCAAGGTCAGACTGTGATTGTGAAATGGACCCGCCCTACTGGCCTAGTATTTAGCTAAGAGGTCTTTGAATCCTTTGGCCCAACACAGATTACTTTTTGGAACCGAAGAGCAAGTGTGTGAGCCAGCTTGTGCGAATGTGAGGACAGTTTGAGGAGGCCGCTGGCAGAGTTCAGGGTCTGGATCAGAGGGACCCCAAGACAGAGCATGCTCCTTGGGTGAGGAGGATGCGGTGTGGGGTTTGGAAGCATTTGGTTCAGGATGTCTTCACTTGGCGTGCCTTGACTGAGGTGCTGGATGAGGGCAGAAAGCTGAGCGCTGGCCTCAAGCGCCCCAGCTCTGGGCCCTTCTCAGGTGTGGGGCTGCAGGAACCGGGGCCCTGACTTCAGGCCTAGCTCTCCTCTCCCACAAGCCCAGGTAGTGTCCTGAGTATCCTGGGCCAAAAGTGAGACCCTAGTTATTTCCGTGAGGTCAAGAAGACCCAGGCCTTGTGCTCCAGTTGAGCAGAAGGGAGGGACACGGGGTGCAGCTGAGACTGTGCGGGAAGGCGGTCCTTCCTCAAGACCTACTCCATCACACAACCTCAAGTCTTGGGGGCAGGCAGACCTTAAACTGCACGTAGACCCTCCCAGGTCCAGAACCTGAAGGGAGGAGGCTAGGGTCCTGCCCTCCCGTATGCTCCCTCCCCCAGCTTAGAAGGGGGCGGGGTCCACGTGTGCTGGGGCACCCACCAGAAGCCCCGGGGCTCAGCTCCACAGGGCCGCGGGGCCTCTGGCCAGTGTGGCTCTGGCTAAGTAACTCGGGGTGTGCTGTGCCCGCAGGAGATGCTGCAGGATAAGGGCCTGTCGGAGAGCGAGGAGGCCTTCCGGGCCCCGGGCACAGCGCTCGGGGAGGCCAGCACCACCAACGCCACCAACGTCCCCGAGTCCGCGCTGGCCGCGCCCGGTATTAGCGGAGCACCTCTTGGCAGCCCCCCGGGCCAGGGCGCCGACGTCGCCGCTGCCGCCGCGGAGCAGGTAGGGGCGTCGAGCTGTTTGTGCGGGTCCATCGTGGGTCATAGCTAGGATTCCTAGGGTCCGAGACTGTCAGCCCTTTGGCTCTCCGCTGGGCATGGCTCGTGTTCTCTGCTTTCGAGGGAGGGTTCTTCTCCACCCCGAACCCTGGGGGTTGACTCTGAGGCAGCCCTGGAAGGGAACGAACCCAAAGCAATGTCCAGTTTCGAAGACCCCCAAAAGGTCACAGAACTGTCACTAAGAAGGCTTTAGAGCCGCTACCGTGCGCATCACCACAACCCGCATCCCCCGAGCCTTTCCCGGTGTCCCTCGGTTCGCCCACAAGCGGTGGCTAAAGCCAGCTGTGGAGTGTCGTCTACATGGCATAATCACCGTGTGTCCTCTGTAGGGTCATCAGTAGGTGAAGCCCCAAGGGAGGGAGTTTGAATTTCTGATTCAAATCTTCAAATTCTCCAGTGGTTCAAAATAATTTTGTGAGAAACGAAATCTCGAGGAGTAGGCTCGAGAGCTGGCTGTTATGCACGCTTCGTCGGTCTGCGCTCTACTCTATGCAGGCTCCGCGTGGAGCCCAGCTGCGGGCCAGCCAGGCAGACCAGTTCTCCTTCCTCCCATCCCCAGACCATCGAGAACATCAAGGTGGGGCTGCACGAGAAGGAGCTGTGGAAAAAGTTCCACGAAGCGGGCACCGAGATGATCATCACCAAGGCCGGCAGGTCAGTCGGGGAGAGTGACGTGGGGAGAGAGGCAGGTGGGAGCCAGGAAAATGTATCTGCCAGGAAGGCCGGTAGGGAGAGGACTCTGCAGTCCTCTGGGTTCCTGGTCTTGGGCCAGTGGGAAATTTATCAGCCACTGAGGTCCCAGCTCCACGTTCTACAGCAGCCGGCGGGACCTACAGCATTTGCACCTTCCTAGGACCTGAGGGGGTCGGAAGGGACAGCATTATGCTGATGACGTGCAAACAAGCGCAGCCACACCCGAAGGCCACCTGCAGGGATGCTTGGCCCTCGGGAATTTCTCAAGCCTGCTCTGCCTACTAACCTCCAGGTGAGGGACAGGGTGAGGCTGTGTTTCTCAATCGCCCAAACTTTTTGGGAGCAGCATGAACCCCAAGTTACTTATCCTAGGGCAACACCCTCCTCAGCCTAGGAGAAGGCACCACTGGGTCCATGCGCTGTCGGGCGCCTCCCTAGCTCTCGGTGGCTGCTAGCGAAGGGTGATTTATAAAGTGGAAACATCTTTAAAATGCACTGGTGTCTGTGGGAGAGGAGGGAAGAGAGGGTGAGAAGAGAAAGACACGGAGCAGCGCGTATGTGTGTTCTTGAGAGATCACATGCCTGTGAATGTGTGTAAAGCAGACCATGGCTGTGGTGGGCTGGCTGGCACAGGACAGGAGTGGCCCAATGGAGCAGTTAGCAAGTGAAGGGGACCGCGATAGACACTGGGAATTTACAGCTTAGAAGCTCTTGTGGAGACTCTGCCCTTCTGCATCCATATCCTTGGTTTTGGTCTCTGGGAGCAAATTAGGTGGGACAATATCCATTTCCCTGGTGATGAGCCTGGAACTGGTTGTTTGGAGAAATCAGATGGTAAACCATTAAGGGCCAGGGATGTGGAGTCAGACTATAGTGGGAGGAGTGTTCTCTCGCCAGCTCAACTGTTTCCATCTGTGCAACCCTCAGACAAGGGCTACATACCATACGGGTCTCTACCTGCTTCCCCTTCACCCACAAGAGAAAAGGTCCTGCTTCATTCAGCTGTCCATAAAGCCCATGACAGAGTTTCATTTCAAAAGAAATAAAAATCAGTGGGATACTGTGTGCAGTGCATGGATACAGGGGTCCTTCCTGTCAGCTCCCAAATGCAGGCATTGTGAAGCTTTTTATTTTTAAATTTTGTTGACGATGGAAACATGAACACTTGGTCACCTTCTTGTCTCAGAAAGATGGCATGGTCATTCAGGGCTTCTCAGGGAAGGAGGAAGGTTGGTTTTAGGGCCCTGGGTTTTCTGCACTTGGGGGATGGAAAAAGAGGACACTTCAGTGTTCTTGGCAGAGGGTGGCCTGGCCGAATAGTCATGGAGAATAGAGAAAGGGGTTTTACCTCTTCTCAGCTGGGTGAATTTGGGCGAGAAACTATTGTCCTGTGGCCCCTTGGTGCCAGGTGTTTGAAAGTGATAACTGTAAGTATAGCTGCTGTCCTCCCTAACTGGGACCCAAACCAGGGGCTTCTGTGAAAGGCTGGTAAAGCAAGCATCAGGTGCATTACAGGTGTGGAGAAAGGGGGATTGTTCTCTTGTGCCTGCAAACATGGAGGAAGGAAAACAGAAAGAACTCTCCAGACTTTACATTTGTAGATTTTAGCCTCTTGGAAATAGATGATGGGTATGTTCTCTGGATATATGAGTTTCTGGTTTTCAGTGAGCTTTTCTACCTGTGTGGGCCCCCCCTCTCCCAACAGAAGTCCTCAAATCTGCACTACAGAGCCTACTCTGATCCTACCTAGGGATGGGCCTCAGGGATGGCATTGACAGTTTAAAAATGACCGTGAGGATTCTGGTCATTTATGTGTTGTGGTCCTCACGTTCTTTCTCTGGTGGAAAGTCATACCAAATCTAATTGGAAAAACTTATTAGCCTCATCCACTTCTGCTTCAGATCTCAGAGACCCATTTCTTCCTGCAAACCTTCCTACTATCTGTTTTGTGTGTGTGTGTGTGTGTGTGTGTGTGCTAGGATCCACCCCATCTTGCACATGCTAAGTGTGCCGCTCAAGCACTGAGCTACACCTCCAGAACTCCACTGTCTTCAGAGATCTCCTTCATTGACTTGCTCGCTGTGTTCAGGCAGTCTCTGGGTACAGCCTGCTATGTTTGGGCTTTGTGGCTCTTCCACACTCCACCCAGTCAGTGTTGTCCCAGACTACCAGTACCCTTCCTGGGGCATGTTCATTTCTCAGCAGATGGCCGGTTCGGTTCGTAGGTTCGTAGATTCTAAGATATAAAAACCTCCTCCATGGCTCTTTTCCTTTTTTTTTTTTTTTTTTTTTACTGATGCCCTGTAAAGTGTGGGATTGTTTGCTCCTGGAGACAGACTCTGGCTGCTTAGGGGCATGATATCTGCTGTCTGGCCTGGGAAGGATGGACCCTGGAGAAGGGAGCCAAAATCTTCTCAAGACCGTTTGAGTTCACAGTTTCACAAGTCTCCCTCCCACCCTTTGGGTCCTTGAAAGTCTGAAGGCCATAGGAAAAAAGAGAACCAGCCTCATTGGATAGTGCTTTTGACTAAAATGCTCAAGAACCCCGGGGTGCCAGGCGTCACGTGAGAGTCAGACCCTTCCTAGTCAGTCTCAGTTCCTCTCAGAGCAGAGCGCTCATGTTGGTAATGGCAGAGAAGATTTCTCTCTTGGCTTCGGATCCCTTCCAAGCTTGAAACATGTGAGAAACTTCATTTTTTTCCCTCCCAAACACAGATAAAAGTGAACTCCACAAAAAATTAAACATAAACCTTCCAAAAATGAACATTTCCTACCCATCTGACTGCCCTTCTCCTAGGTCATGGTTTTGCCACCAGATAAATCTCCACTATCAGTCTTCATAGCCTGTTGAGTTCAATGTTGCTTGTGTTAGTGACAGTGAATTTGCGTTTGAAAAATGAACTACCGATGAGAACTCCTGTTGAACCTGTATTGTTTGTTATTCTGAGGCAAGGATTTGGCCTGGCTTAATCCCGGGCTTCAAAGCCAATTGCCCTTGCTCTGTATACAGAGCGTCAGAGCCCAGTGGCGTGGGTGATAAGAGAAGTAAGGGTTGAAGACACTGGGAAAGTGGGTTGGGGAGAGAGCGCTTTGATCTCGTCCTAAAGTATTTTCTGAAAGCAAAAGTCTATCAGAAGGAAGTGCCTTCCAAAAAAAAAAAAAAAATTCCGAGCAAACCAACTGACCTTCTCAAACAGCACCCATTCCACCCTCCCCTCAGGGAAAATATGTCTTTAAAAATGCTTTGGGTGTGTTAGAAAGGTTCTCTCTCTCTCTCTCTCTCTCTCTCTCTCTCTCTCTCTCTCTCTGTGTGTGTGTGTGTGTGTGTGTGTGTGTGTGTGTGTGTGTGTGTCTCCCTCTCTGTTTCAGAAATCATTTGGCTCCAAAAGGTCTGGCCAGAATATAGATAGCCCTCACCCCCCCCTCACACCTTTGGTTGCTCCCCACCCCTTCTCAACAAGACCCCACGATTTTAAGGATAAAATGATGGGCGGGTTTTCTGGTGATCCCTACCTTTCTCCTGCAGCTCGTTTTGCATTTTTGTTTCCCTAAGATGGGAACCCTCTGTGTGTGTGTGTGTGTGTGTAAAAGCACATGCCATTTAAATGTAGGTTTCTTTGAGTGGAATATTTCTGCAAGAGAATGCCGGCCATCTGAAGTTTATAGCCCTATAGAATTCAAAACAAAACAACAAGGAACCCAGGGTGTAATCACCATCCAGATAAGGAGAACCTCCCCAGTCCCCTAGCCTTCTTCTTGAGTGCCCTCCGGGTCACCACCGCTGCCACCCTGAAAACCACTTTCCACATTTCTCTCCCGCTCCGGTGGTTTTAATGCCTGCATTTAAAGGAAGGCACGTGCAACTGCTTCAGGCCTCCACCCTCAAGGAAATCGGGGGCGGGGGGAGGCGTTCAGTTAGGTAGGGAGAGTCTGGTGAGGTTCCAAGATCTTGATTTCCACTCTGTCCCCGGGATGTGGGAGTGTGCACTAATTCGGCGCCTTGCGTTTGACAACTGGAAGATCCAGGAGCCAGCCATCCCCGATGCGTCCTCTCCCGGCGGGGAGTTTGCATTTATAGATCTGTGGCCAAAAGCACAACGCCCCCCAGCCTCGGGCCTGCATACAGAGGAAGCTTATCCTAGCAGCTCATTCTAAAGCCATTTCCGAATAAGAAGCAGATAAAGGCTCCGGTCCCGTACCCTTTCAGAGCCGGCTGCTGATCAGAGGGGAGGTCCCGGCTTTCATCTGCTCCCGGCGGGCGGCCAGGCGGCCAGCGTGTTTATTCCCCTGGCGGAGCCGCTTCCGCGCGCGTGCTGGCCGCCGCAGCTGTATGGGGACAGCGCGGGAGCCGGGACTCGGGGTGGCGGGGAGAGAGAAGGCACGGGGGCACGCGCGAAAGGGTACAGAAGGGTGCCGGCCGTCTGGGGCTCAGCAACAGCTAAACCTAGTGACACCCTCCTTTCCTGCACCTCCTTCCCCCCCCCGAGCGACCCCCCTCCACACTGTAGGGTGTTATTTTCAGGTACAATCAGAAATAACTTACAGCTCACAGGATCATTTCGTGTGTTTCATTAGCAAGGAGGAACTTTGTCAGTAGAGCGCTAAGGAAGTCACAGCTTCCAAATTCAGTCTAGCCTCTTCGTGGAGGCCTGCTCACCTGATGAACAGCCCTGCAATTTGGGCTTTTGGGTTCCAGCAATAACCTTTTTCCAAATCAGGGGCAGATGTGAGGTTGGGGGTGATATTCCTCGCCTTTCCATGCAGCCGCCCTTCCAGCCTGGACAGACAACTGGATATTGGGCATGGTGTGGCTGGCAGCACTTGGGGCCCCCACATTGTGGTCTTCGGGCCCTTGAAGCATGCCCTCAGCAAGCTTGTCTTAGACCTGGCCATCTGTTTCTAAGAGGACAGTTCATCCTGCTGCAGGGGACCCACACCAGATATCCTGGCTGCCCTCTCAGCTTGTGAGGGCTAATGCCCTCAGAAGAGGGGACTTGGTGGATAGAAGAGGCAGGGGCCAGGAGGTACTCTCCTTCCCACACCAGCGCCTCAAGACTTCCCCAAAGTGGCCTCTGGAAGGGCGAAGACCCTGTAAGCCTTGGGAGCATAGTACAGGAGTCTGAGTGACTGCCTGGCCCTCTGAACTGCTGAGGCACGGTGCAACATGGGAAGGTCAGGGTTCCTCAGACCCCTTTCATTCCAGTCTATACACACTGTGACGGCCAGGCATTTCTTCCTGGCCCTTGTATGTGGGTCCTGGCCCTGGAAGGAGGCTATGGCTGCCCTCTGCTGTTGCCACCTGCAGCGATTGACTACCTGGGTCCAAGAGCCTGGGCTGCCCCATTTTGTTGCTCTTTCTGTAGCAGTTATGAAATGGTGGCCTGGAGGGGACAGGGTTCTTGGCCTTCCCCCAGGGATTGCGAGGCAAGGCAGCTGCTGCCCTCCTCTTTCAGCTTTAGACCCACCAGGAGTGAGGCAGGGCCAGGAAACAGAGTGGCACCCGCTCCAGCTGTGCCCCTATGCCGCGCTGAGGGCTGGTTTGACTGAGGAGGTTGGATTGGGTTCCTGAGTTCTCTGGCTCCCCCCCCCCCCGCCCCCCATCCTTGGAGAAGGGGTGGATTTGAAAATGCTTTCAATTGACATCTGAGACAAATTCTTCCACAGGGTTTATAAGTCCCTAGACTTGCAGTAAGAATTGCCACCCCCCCCTTCCAGGCACGCATACAGGCACACATGCGCACTTGACCCACAACCTCATGCACATGCGCCTGGGCCGCCATAGCCGCCCTTTCTCTCTGAAGTGTGTGTACTAGTCTTTCCTGTAGCAGGAGAGGTGCATAGGCTGGGCTAGGCAGGTCCTGGAGGGGAACCAACTCTTTCAGAACTCTTTCTGCTCAGGGTCCCAGTTTGCTGTGGCGTCTGCCAGCTGTGGAGACCTTTATTCTTTCCGGAAGTCCTACCCTATCCAGGCAAGCTAGTACTGATGACAAAATGGAGGTGGGTGTGTCCAATCTGTTTGAGGTTCTCTGGCTTAGTGAATGGCTTGCTGGTGTTTTGATTCTCAGCACCAGGTGGAGGGTGGGTTGAGGTTCCCACATCTGTGGCTTTGGTCAGGTTTGGATCCTGCTTCTCTCCTGGGGAACCCCTTAGTGATTTGTTTTTTTTGTTTGTTTTTGTTTATCGATACAGAGTTTCTCTGTGTAGCCCTTGCTCTCCTAGTACTGTAGATCAGGCTGGCCTCAGAGATTCACCTGCCTCTGCTTTGGGAGTGCTGGGGTTAAAGGTGTGCGCCACCACCGCCCTGTCCTGCTGATTTTTCTTTTTCTTTTCTCTTTCTTTCTCTCTTATTTTATTTTTTTGAGAAGATTTTGGTATATAGCTCAGGTTGGGCTCTAACCAGAACTCCTCCTGCCTCAGCCGCAGGAGCACTGGAGTTATAGGTCAGGATGAACGGCCATGCTGGTTCGAAATAGAGTATGTGACAGTAGTCATCTGACCCATTGTGTGCTAGGCAAGTGGCCTACACCTGAGTTCCATCTCCAGCCTTCTTTGTGGGGAGTCAGCTGGGGAGAGGCTGGAGGCACCTGTGCAGGGGAAGGGCAGGGGAGGGGTTCAGTCTGCCCTGCTTTGGAGGAACAGAGGGCTCTGTGCTCCTACAGGTTTGTCTGTGCTGAATGCCCTAGGGGAGCTCTTCTCAGAATGTTCCATTAGTGTCCTGGACAGTTTCATCATGGGCTACAGGAACTGGAAGACTCAATTTTGTTGGGTCCATTTTCAGAGACCTAGGCCATACTCCTGGCTTGTGGGAGGTGGAACAGAGCAGGGGCTTGAGGAGATGGTAGTAATGTTATCCTTATTTGAGAGGTAGGGAAACTGAGGCACGGGAGGTCTGGGCAGGTGGCCTGAGGCTTAGCTGGTTAGAGGTGGGCCCGACTGTGATCAATGGCAGGCTGATTTCTGCTTCCATGTTTTGGCCCATGAGGCTTCTCCACTGGATTCCTGGATTCCTGGTCAAGGTGCTATGTATGTCCTCAGTGAAGCATGTGCCATGAGAAATACCCCTGCAGCTCACACAGGAAGAACCAGGCTTAACAGGGTATTCCCTGAGTTCTCTTTCCTATGAGAAAGGCATCTCATTGCCTATGGGAGCAGTTGACAGTGGCTTCAGGTCAGCTGCCCTAGCGCCCTACGGTGTCATCTCAGAACTTCAGCTGTTTGTTCGCTGGCAAAGGACTGGGGACAATCTAAGGCAGCCAGAATGCTACTGAAATGCCCCCTCACTGTCCCAAACAGGGTCTCTATGCTGCCTGCTGCAGTTCACAGCTACCGGATCCCAATCATGGGGGATTCCCACGGAGGGAGATTTGGACAAGGTGTACACTGTCTTTCTGGGTGTAGATTGACAGCTGGTGGGGGGGTCTGGTGTGTTTGGACAGTTCTGTCATGTGGGACAGTGAGGACAAGGGAGAAGTGGCTAAGCGCTCTGTGTCGGCTCTTACAAGTCTACTCTGCTGTTTCTCCCATTGTGCTGCCTCAACCCTTGACCCCCTCAGGAGGATGTTCCCCAGCTACAAGGTGAAAGTCACTGGCATGAACCCCAAGACCAAGTACATCCTGCTCATCGACATTGTCCCTGCAGATGACCACCGCTACAAGTTCTGTGACAACAAGTGGTAAGAGGCCCAGGGCCTGTCTCCTCGGTGCTGGCGCTCCTTCTCCCAGTCAGTCTTTACTGCCCAGATTCATTTTGTTGGGCTGCTACCTGCACACGGGCAGGGGCTGAGGCAGGTGTGTAGACTTTGCTGACCCTTGATGGGGCCCTAGAACATCTGACTGGGACTCTCTGGGGTCCATGGTGGCGGAGGTCAAAGAAGCAAAAGCTAGACTAGAACTCAGAACAGGCTCTGGACGTGAAAGTTGTTTAGGTCCTTTGAGACGTTCCAGCTGACACGTTTACAACATTGAAAAAGTAACAAAAATATATAAGGGTGTACGGGGGGGGGGTGGGCTGGAGGGGGGTTGGTAGCTCAGGGGTTAAAGTACTGCCAGTAAATAAATAAAACACACGGAAGTGCCCACTCTCCCTGAAGTGTCTTTATAAACAGCCCTAGTCTTTGAAGTCAATGCAGCTACTTCCTTCATCTCCCCCTTCCTTCTGAAGTGAAGGGAGGAGCTGGGAAGCACTGACTCCTCCTCTCTGCTCCCCTCCTCCCTCCTGCATCTGCACTGGGCCTTGGTTTGCTCTGGGGGGAGGAGGGGAGGGGGAGTTAGGCTTCTCCAGACCCCAGGGAACTCAGCTGCTGCCACTGTCTGCTTTGTCTGCAGGATGGTCGCAGGGAAGGCTGAGCCAGCCATGCCAGGGAGGCTTTATGTCCACCCAGACTCTCCTGCCACAGGAGCCCACTGGATGCGGCAGCTGGTCTCTTTCCAGAAGCTGAAGCTGACCAACAACCACCTGGACCCCTTTGGCCATGTAAGGACAGGGATGGTCTGGTCTTGGGAGAGAGAGCAGCCGTGGTGGTGGTGGTGGTGGTGCTGGGGTCTTAAGGTTTGAGAACAGGAGAGACTCCACTTTTTATCAGGCCTCTGACCCTGCAGATCAGCTGTGCATCCCCTTCCTCCTCACTAGCTGGTGACTCTGGGCAAGGGTCTCAGCCTTTTTGAGTCTCTGTTTCCGTGTATAGAGAATGGGGTTGACCATATGTGCCTTCCGTGGTAATGAGGCCTAGGTGAGGGAATATGCAGGAAGTACCGTAACAGAGAAGAGCCAAGTGAATGGTGAGTATGGCAACGGAGAGGATGAGAAAGGTGGTAGTGATGGAAGATGTTGCTGATGCTGGCAGCTGTGATGATGATTGACAGTGATGAAAATTGGGATAGTGATGATGGCCACACTGGTGATGATGACCATGGTGGGGGTGGTGATGACCGTGATGGGGGCCCAAAACCTATTCCTGCTAGACTCTACAGATGTGAATTCTGAAGTCCCTCTGAAGGTTCCGTCCTTCTGACCTCTGGAAAGGGAGAGTTATCTCTGGCTCCTGGCTCAGCCCCTGACTGGGGTCTGGTTCATAGGTCAGGACCATGGTGATGGTAGTAGTGGCTGCCTGCAAACATCCTAATCCCAGTTCCTCAGGCTCGTTCTTTCTCCATCTGGCCCTGGCAGGCCCACAGAAAGGAAGTTTTTATGTGAAAATTTTTGGCTCAAGTGTGTTGCAAACAGAAGGCTGGCAGCCAGTATCATCTTGCAAGGGATCAGATCCTGTCTCCGTGGATGCCTGTGATTCTCTGGTAGTGTGGTGCAGGGGTGTGGGGGAACCTCAGGCGGTGGAGGCCGCTAGGGGCTGCACACCTGAGCACAAAGGTGGAGATGTGGGACAAGGGCACAGGTCTCTTGCACAGCTCAGTCTCTGGGGAGACTGAGTCAGGGTCAGTACAAGTCAGGGTCCTGAGAAGAAAAGTTCTTTCTGGAGAATGCCGGAAGTGCTTCATCCTGATTGACAGGAAGCTCCTGGTTTCAGTTTCAGAATCCGATCCAGCTTTCTTCTTGGTCATTGGTGATGTAAATACACATTTAGAGTACAGGATGCAACAAATTAACCTTCTCTGTTTTACAAGTCTCTATCCTGGGTTTCCCATGCAGATCCCAGTGGAGAGGGTCAACCAAGCTCCAACTCCCAGAGCAAATACTGGTCAGGTCTCTGCCCATGTGACTCCCGCTGAACTTTGCTTTGCTGGACTGTGGTATCGGGCTTACAAGATGAGGGAGGGCCTCTGTTGTCAGTGGGGACTGTAGAGACAGGACTCTTAACTAACCCTGCAGGCTCATGCAGCACTGGCAGGTTGAGTGAGTCAGGAGCTTGACAGGTGAAAGCATCCTGAGATTAAGGGTTTGGATGGGATCTTGGGTACACCTGCTTGTTACCATGGCTCCCAGCTCCCAGCTCCCAGCTTCAGGGTACTTCCCTGGCCCTGCAGAAGGGGAGAGGAAGAGGTACTCAGCTTGGAAAGCTGGCTCTTTAGAAGGAGAAAATACTTATGTTTTTTTTTTAATATTTATTTATTATGTATACAATATTTGTCTGTGTGTATGTCTCCAGGCCAGAAGAGGGCACCAGATCTCATTACAGATGGTTGTGAGCCACCATGTGGTTGCCGGGAATTGAACTCAGGACCTTTGGAAGAGCAGGCACTGCTCTTAACCACTGAGCCATCTCTCCAGCCCCAATACTTATGTTTTCTTAGCTCATCCCCCATCCTTGGTGGCTCCTCATGGTTTTTTGTTTTGTTTTGTTTTTTCAAGACAGGATTTTTCTGTGTTGCCCTGGCTGTCCTGGTACTCTCTGTGTAGATGAGGTTGGCCTTGAATTCACAGAGATCTGCCTGCCTCTGCCTCCCAAATGCTAGGATTAAAGGCATGTGCCACCAGAGACAGGCAGATCTCTGTGAGGCCAGCCAGGTTCCTTTTTTTTTGGTTTTTTGAGACAGGGTTTCTCAGTAGCTTTGGAGCCTGGCCTGGGACTAGCTCTTGTAGACCAGGCTGGCCTTGAACTCACAGAGATCTGCCTGTTTCTGCCTCCCGAGTGCTGGGATTAAAGGCGTGCGCCACCACTGCAAGTTTCAAAGCTACAGAGAAACCCTGTCTCAAAAAACAAAAACAAAACAAAACAAAAAAAATGACCTACATGGTCATTTGCTGCTATTTGGGGCTGGAGAGATGGCTCAGCGGTTAAGTGTACTGGCTGTTTGTTCTTCCAGAGGACCTGAGTTCAATTCCCAGCACCCACATGGCTGTTTACAACTGCCGATAACTCGACCTTCAGGGGATTTGATAACCCTTGCACAGACATACATGCAGACAAAATACCAGTGCACATAAAGTAAAAATAAATAAATTATTTAAAAAAGGGGGGGCGTGTGCTACCACTGCTCCTCCTGACGCTTTTAATTTTCTGAGGACCAGGAAAGGGGTTTGGATTCAGCAGCTCATATTTCATGGCAGATGGAATCTAGAACAGGAACTTCTCTCACACCACTTGGCTAGATGCTCCCAAAGTCAGGGTTGATTTCTAAATGGGAAATCTGTGGGGTTTAAAAGCTTCTTTTTAAAAAAAAAATAATATTTTTAGGTGATTTGTGTGCATGCCTAGTTCCAGAGGAGGTCATAAAAGAGCGTTAGATCACCTGGATTTTAGATTCTTGTAAACTGCTATGTGGGTGCTGGGATTGAACCCAGGTCTTCTGGAAGAACACCAACTGCTGCTGCTGAGCCATCTCCAGCCTCACCATGTGGGGCTTTGCAGCAAATACCCACAAGGAAATTTCTAGTAGTGGAGAAGGAGGCTCTGGAGGGCAGGCAGGTGCAGCGTCTGGTCTGGATTTTGTTAAGAGAGGGGCTGGCAGCTGGAGCAGAAAGGATCATGGGAGTAAAGTCGGCCAGCCACTGCTTCAGCATGGCACATCTTTAGATCCACTTCTGTCACTGTGCTGTTGCAAACCTGACTGTCCATCTCTTGCTGCTCCCTTCCTACCCCCACCCTTCCAGTAGGCCCTGGCTAGATGGCCCCGTGATGGAAATAAGGCGCATCCCCTTTTTCCCTCGTCTTTTAAGAGTCTAGCAATACTTCTTGGGCTTCAGGAAGTCAAGTAGGATTGAAGTAGATCGGTAGGGACTGGCATACAGATGTTGCTTTTCTGCAAATCTGGAGGCAGGAAGGCTATGTGTGCAGTGGGTTGTGCATAGTTCTGTGTGCGGGGAGATAGATGGCTGCCATCATCTGTGCCAGGCCTTTCTGCTTTCAGCTGGCTGAGGAGAAAGGCCATCTCGCAGGGCGAATCTGACTAGGAAGGACTGAGATAGCCCTCATCAAAGTTTCTTTCTTTCTGTTTGTCTGTCTGTCTTTCTTCCTTTCTTCCCTCCCTCCCAAGACAGGGTTTCTCTGTGTAGGCTAGGCTGACCCCGAACTCAGATTCATCTGAATTTCTTTTCTTTTCTTTCTTTTTTTTTTTTTTTTGGTTTTTCAAGACAGGGTTTCTCTGTAGCTTTGGAGCCTGTCCTGGAACTAGCTCTTGTACACCAGGCAGTGGTGGCGGACACCATTAATCCCAGCACTCGGGAGGCAAAGGCAGGCAGATCACTGTGAGTTCGAGGCCAGCCTGGTCTACAAGGGCTAGTTCCAGCACAAGTTCCAAAGCTACAGAGAAACCCTGTCTCAAAAAACAAAAACAAAAAAAAACCCCACAAAACAAAGTTCACCCTGAGGAACAGTGAGTTTATCGATTTACTCACAGAGCATAGATATGGGGTTACTCACAAGAGTGTGGGTGCTTTCCCCCCAAGAGGCTACACTAGAAAATCTTTACCCAGTATGAATAATAGCTTCCCCATTCACTGCATAGATGGAGCCTCTTCCCCTGACCTCCCCCTTGAGACCACATGCATTTAGGGCAGAGTTGCATACAGCTGGCTGGGGGGAATAGCTGCACACTCTGGTGAGGGTCCCATGACCCAGCAGTCAACAAGTTCAGCTGGGATCTTCTGCAAATGGGCACAGCCGAGCTCATGAAGATGGTGGCAGATTGGCTCAGAGGGCAGTCCCGTACCACACCATGCCTGCCTGACGTCCTGCCTCCCTCTGGGCGTGGGTGATTTTCCCATCCCATTTACCTTCTTCCATTCCTTAGCCTTGGTTCTGAGTTCAAATACAGTTCCTCTGGGGAGGAGGCATAGGCTCTCTGTGTGCTCAGAGCATGCACCTTCTCATCCCTGCACTTACAGAGCTGTATCTGAGTGCTTGTTTGTACCTCTACAGTTAATTTTTGAGTCAGAAACACAGTCACATGAATTTAAAAATAAGTCACCAAGGAGACTGGGGAGATGGCTTAGTTGGTCCCCATAAGCCTGAGATAGATCCACAGCGTTGATGTCAAAAAGCCCTGCACAGTGGCATGTGTCTGTACCCCAGTGCTGTGGGTGTGGAGACAGGTGGACCCCACTGCCTAACTATCAGAATTAATGAACTCTAGATTCTGTCAGAGAGCCTGTCTAAGAAAGTAAGGTGGAGAGCAACTCAGGACGACACTGGATGTTGACCTCTGGCCTCCACATGCACACGTGTGCATGAACACAGCACAACGCATACAAAATTCGTCACGGAGTAAATGCAAGTGTTTTTGCTGTGATGTGGTTAACTGCTGTTACTACTTTCGGCATTGTTTGGCACATACAGGCAGAATAGGCTAAGAAATCAATGCCTTGTGCATCTTGATCTTTGAACAATGTATCCTGGTAATGCTTCCATTCAGAGAGAGCTTCCTCTGCCTCCGGTGGGGCTGCGCTCCACTTTCCTGTTGTTCTGTGTACCACTTTGCTTTGTCAGGTGCTTTGGTCTTTGTTTTTGTTTTGTTTGTTTGTTTGTTTGTTTTTGAGGTGTGGTAGCCCAGGCTAGCCTTGAACTTGTGACCCTTCTGCCTTCATTTCCTGAGTACTAGGATTATAGGTGTTGACACCATCCTAGGCTATTTTTCACTTCTTTGTTTTCTGAGACAGGGTCTCACAGTATAGCCTTGACTAGCCTAGAACTTGCTATATAGACAAGGCTGGCCTCACACTCTAAGAGATCTGCTTGCCTCTGCCTCCTGAGTGTGAGATTAAAGGTGTGCACTACCACACCTGGTTACTTTTCATTCTTTTGATTATGCTTGAGTGTCATATGCTTGGGTGTCAGATACGTGTGTGCAGTCAATGACCTGTTCACAGTTGGGAATGAGAATTTTGAAGATAGTCATCTCCCTGTTGTCAGGGAAATCCACAAATGTGTGTGCCCATTGTGGCCTTCCTGCAGGGCAGGAGGGCAGACTTTCTCGATTATTCTTTTCCTTTTTTGTGTACATGTATGTGGTGTATGCCTACACGTTCATGGGAATGTGGTGTGTTTGCACCTGTGTGCACACGCATGTGGAGATCAGAGGTCAGCCTTGGATGCTGTTCCCCAGAACTCCACCTGCCTTCTCTTCTGAGAAAGGGTCTCACTGGACCTGGAGCTCACCAATCTAGATATGATGGGCATCCAACTTCAGGGACCTTCCTGTCGCTCACTGCCTTAGCTTGCAGGTTACAAGCATGTGCCACAATACCTGGCTTTTGACATGTGTACTGGGGATCGAACTTCGGTTCTCTTGGTTGTACTGACAAAGCCATTCCCAGCCCCAGCTCTTTAGATTCCTGACAGTTTGATAGGCAAACGATAGGAACCAATTATAGTTTTAATTCATGTCTCCTTCCCTTTTTCCTGGGCATCTCCTTTTCTGCGAACCATTGTGGTTCTTGCTCCACTTTCCTCTCAGATTTTTGAGCTCATCAATTTTTAGCTTTTATAAATGTGGAAGCTTTAGGTTCTGTCTAATGCATTGGCCAGTTTGTCACTTGATCCGGCACACGGTGGTAGTGGTTTTCCCTGGCAGAAATTTTTGATTGAATTTATCCTTTCTTCCTTTATAGGTTCTGGGAAGACCTCAGTCATTTCTTTATTAGGGAACTTTCCTTCAGTACTTTTTAGAATCTTTCTGTGCAGCCCAGGTTGGCCTCAAACTTATGATCCTTCTGCCTTAGCTTCTTGAGTGCTTTGGGGAGTCTGTTCTAGCCACTATGTGAGCTCTAATGATCAAACTCAAGGGGTCAGGCTTGGCAGCAGATGTCTTTAACCACTGAGCCATCTTGCCAGCCCTGGACAAAATAGGAACCCTTTTCGAACTATGCTAGCATCTGATGGAGGTGTCAATCCTGATTTTTCTGTCTTTTGAGAGAGCTATCTGGCTGTTCCAACACCAGCAAGGGAGGGTCCTCTTTCCCTAGGTTAGAAAGCCTTCTTCTGCACTCTGGGTCCCCATGTGAATTTGTTTATTCATGTGCCAATCGCTTTAACTGCTGAGACTTCTTGATACATTTAGAGTTTGGCAGGGCTTGTCCCCTTGGCTCTGCTTTTTTTTTTCCTTCTTGGCGAGTCGTGTGTGTGTTTTTCATATGAACTGTAGGATCAGTGTGCAGAGCTGAAAAGGAAACTTGCATTTCGACAGTAATTCCTTTAAATTGTAAACTGGCTTTGGGAGGATTGCGAGGATGCCTTCTTCTTGACTGGAGTCATCTCCTTGTCCTTCGGAGTGCATTCAGGTGCCCTCCCTAAGGCTCTACACATTCCTGCGGGATCTCATCTCGGGTGTCACTGCCATAAATGCACTGTATTTTTTTCACCACTAGATTCTTGGTGATGGTGTGTCTCACATTGTGTCTGGATGCCTGAAAAACCAGTGGGCACTGGCAGACAGCATATGAGTCATGAGCCCACACAATGGGGTGCTGTTCAGACAGGTGGCCTTTCCTGGGCCAGGGGCTGCTGTCCCCCCATAGATCTATGTCTCCTTTCCCTCTTTGTCACCCCCATTTCCTGATTGATAGTGTGCCAAGACCCCGCCAGTGCCTTAGGAGCTACAGAGACCTGAGGACCTGTCAGGCCATCCCTACACGGTAGATAAATGGAAGTGCAGCTCAGGAGTTAGTCCTGCTTCTGTCGCAGCCTCGAATTGCTGGCTGATGTCCAGATGTCTTCTGATGCTCTAGCCACGGTCTGTTAAAATGAGGGTGGCAATGTTGACTTTGTAATAAGGCGTTGTTAAGATTAATTACAGTGTATGTAAGTTACCTCACCAGGGCCTGGCGTGAAGGCTGCGTCTTCCTGACCCCTAACTGATTGCTGTGGCTGTGAGAAGAGGTAGAAAGGTTCCTGGCTGTGTGTGAGAACCCCAGGTTGCTGTCCTGGGAGTGAGGCTCAAGGCTTCTCACATGAGCTGAAGGTCTTTGCCTGAGTCCTTGTTTTCCCACTTCCACCTTAATATTTCTCTTCCCTTTCTTTTTTTGAAAAATACCTTGTTCCACAGCCTAGGTTGGCATGGGTCTCTTGGGGTCCCTTTTACTTCTCAGCTTCCCAAGTCCTGGCGTCACAGGTATTAGCCACTACATCTACTTTCCTGCAGATCCTATCAGCGTCCTAATCTGGGCAGGGTGGAGGAAGTGATCTTAGCAAGTGCATGATGCTGGGTAAATTTGGTTTTATATGTGACAGAATGTATGTCAGCCTGCTGTTGTGTGGCTGGTACCTGAACAGATGCATTGGGGTCCATGCTCCTTATAGTGTCTAGTAGACACCTTCTTATTAGTCATGAGGTTTATCGAGAGCAGAGTGTACTTTTTCCAAGGCCATCTAGAATCTGCTGGGCCGTCTGTCTTCATCCAGCTGTGTGTCCTTGGGCGAGTCATGTTCCCACTCCAGGCCTTCTGTTCCTCATTGTAAATCCAGGGGGTTGGGTTAGAGACCCCTCTGCACTCTGCCTTTCTAGGCTCTCAAGTTCTTGGATTCCAGTGGGGCTAAATCTAGACCTCAGTGGCAAAGCACGCATACTAAGCCCTTGAGATGGATGTCTGGCGCTATTGTAATTGTTAAAATAGAGCAGGCTTCTGAATTGTGGCCAGAACATAATGAATCCCATTTCTGTAGAACAGTGATGATGATGGGGGGACCAGTCGTGCAGTAGAGTGGTTGATGTGGCTAGCCCGTTTGGCTCGGCACCGCTCTGCAACAGATAGGCAAGTGAACACGGCACCTGAGGAGCTCCTGACTGAAGCCAGGTGTGTGAGTCGCTCAGTTGCTTTCAGAGTCTCTCAGGCTCACAGTACTGGGGTTCAAATCTCCACATGCACTGGTTTGATGAATGGGGTCCTTCCAGACAGGTTCCAGACTATTAAGAGCTTGAAGGGTGTTTGAGACCACCTGGTTGAGAGCTGTGCTTCAGCAGAAGGGGAACCTAGTGTCTGGAGAACAGCTTGCTCAGGACTTGGAGCTGGTGGAGCGATGTCAGGGAGGCTTCTCTGCGGCCAAGACTGTTCCCTCTAATGCAGTGGTTCTCAATCTTCTTAACGCTGTGACCCCTTCATACATCTCCTCATGTTGTGGTGACCTTCCCCTGCAACCATAACATTACTTTTGTTGCTACTTCATGACTAATTTTGCTACTCTTAGGAGTCATAATGTAAATCTGTGTTTTCTGGTGCTCTTAGGTGACCCCTGTAAAAGGGTCATTTGAGAACTGACACTCTAGGGGCTCCTACCTGCCTCTGCAGGCCCAACAGTTTCTGTTCCCTGGAAGGTGTCTTTGGCAGTCTTTCAACCCAAGTCACCAGGAACACTGTCATGGGCTAAAGTGGTGGCCTTCTGAACATAAGACTTTTATGGAACTGGTGGGAGTGACGGTGGGAGGAGGGGAAGGAAGACCTGTGCTCCCGGATACATTGTGGCTGCTGCAGAGTTAGGCACAATGGCTGTGGTTTGGGGTTCTGTCTGGTCTGCCTTTGTGATGCCAGCCTAGGAGAACCAGAGAGATTGGGGCCCATCCAGCATTTGGGGGAGCTGCAGCATGTGAATGGCCATAGAAAGTTTGTATTGGATACATGCTCATTTTCAGATTCTGACTGGAAAAAAAATATGCCAAGATTAACTTGTCTCTGGTGAGCAAAGTAAAATCAAGAGGTTTGTAGGCCTGGCCCGGCTCTGCACTCACTCAGCCAAGAATCCTCATATACAAAAGAACAATAGATAGGACCCTTTCTTCGGGGAAGTTTATTTTAGTGGTATTGGGAACTGAGCCCCCATTTCTAGCCCTGGGTGAGTTTGTAGTTTTGAAGAGTTAAGAAGAATTAGAAAGCCACATTGCACAGGCAAGGCAGAGTGAGAAGCTTCAGATATGGGAGGTCCGGTACAGGGCTGGCCTTCTTGCAGAAGGGAGAGAAGACAGGCGAGATGCCGGTGCAGCAGGAAGGACCATGCTGAGGTGGGGACACACCCGGGAACAGAGGCCCTCCCTGAGTATCTGTGCCTTGGTGACTTGTACAGGGTGACAAATCTTGAGGTGCTTCGTAAGGCCCAGCTCTAGGAAAGGATGTGTTCTTCTGCCTAATTTTGAGTTGGGCAGTAGTCCGGTGCTACCAGAGAGCTCTGCACTTATTACCCCCAAGAGGGTAATAGCTGCTGTAAAGACAGAAAGGCTGGCCAGAGCGGCTAGTTGAACTTCAGAGCCTAGGGCAGGCAGAAGCCCACAACTAGCCTGCACCAGCCTTCCAGATGCAGGACGGGCATGGTACCTTCTGGGCCTCAGAACTCAGCAAGGCTTTCCAGAAAAGAGCCAATACTGGGCCTTTTCTCTTAGCACTGTGGCCACCCAGGGGTTAAATATTTCATTCCACAGAGGCTGCAGCAAGCCTAGCCTGGAAGGGGCACCCCAGGCAGAGGAAAGCATTTTGAGGGGAAGAGGAGCTGAGGGCCAGCAGCTGAGATAGAAAGCAAAGGGTTAACAGATGCAGCAGTGCTGATAAAATGCCCCAAATTCCTGGTCCTGCCTCCAGTGGGAGGGCGTCTGGCAAATGTCAACGATAAAAAATGCATTTTAATGGCACCTGATGTAGCCGCTACCGTGGGGGCACAGCCATATGAAGCACGTTGGGGCAGTTAACTACTGTGTGTTTCTGCCTGGGCTCTGGTGACCAAGCATCTTGGGCTCTTCCCTAAGCTTCAGTCAGCTAGGCTGACCTCTGTCCCCAAGCCCGCTGCTCTTGGATGCTCGAGGTCTCCTGCAGGCGCAGGCATCAGTTCAGGAACCTGGCTTGTCACTGGATGAGTGCTCCTCAGGCTGGGAACTGCCTTGAGCAGCTCAGAGGGCAGCAGTCTTGCCTTGTGCCCCAAGCTAGAGCAGGACATTTCCCTCCCCTTCTCCCCTCTCTCCTGTCCTGCAAACCCTTACCCTAGTTGTTGACAGATGTGAGAGGTGGTGGCTGAGCCCTTACAGTGGGCAGTCCCAGGAAAGGCAGGACACCTGTAGGTTGAGGGGAGGGGGGGCAGGCTGTGTACTAGGGTCTCACGGTTAAGCTCCAGAGAAGGTGAGGGACATAGGGTCAGCGAGCAGGCAGCACCCTATAGCTCAGCTAACTCAGCTGGATGGACTTCCCCTTTCTCTAGGTTCTTGATGGTCACGGTGAAACAGTCCCACACCACAAAACCTGGGATAAGGTGCCCCTAGAACAGAGAAGCTAAGTGAGGCTGTGGGGATGGAGTTGGGAGCCCAGTTCCTTTATTTGGGAGCTTTGAGACATTTCTGGGTTCAGGCTAGGGTGCTAGGCTCTCAGGAAGAGGCCAGCCAGGGCCCAGGGGGGTGGGGCCTGGGGCTCAAATCAAGACCTTCTCTCACAGATCATCCTCAACTCCATGCATAAGTACCAGCCACGGCTGCACATCGTTAAGGCCGATGAGAACAATGCTTTTGGCTCCAAAAACACAGCCTTTTGCACCCACGTGTTCCCAGAGACATCCTTTATCTCCGTGACCTCCTACCAGAACCACAAGGTATGGTGACACCAACCCACACTGAAACCCCATCCAACCTGCCTTCTTCCCTGAGGTGAAGTGAGGGTGGTGCCAACCCCAGGGCACATCAAGCAGAATAGTACAGATAGATACTGAGATCGCCATACTGGGAAACCGCCAGGGGGTTAAACCAAGGAGCCCTGGAGAAGGCAGAGCGTGGCCAGCAGCTGAAAACTAGAGGCACGGAGTCGGCCTTGGGGTGTGAGGGTTGGGTTCTTTCCTTTTAGAATCTTCTTGTAGGTTTAGTTCTGGGTTGGCAGGGAGAGGAGCCTGGGTCCTGTCAGCTAGATGACTGGCATGTGCCAATCGCCTCTTCCTCCCTTACCCTTGGTCATAGGCTGCAGTGGGTTTTAGAAGTGTGGCCAAGTCAGATTTTCAGTCACTCAGAATCGGTAAGGAGGTTGACACACACGGGGTCAGAAGAAAGCACCAGAAGGGCTGAAGCAAATAGAGCAGAGAACCTGGGACAAGCTCCCATGAGCAGCCAGGTCAAGGAAGACCCAGTTGGTCCTGGACGGCAAGCTGGCTCAGGGCTGGGGTTCAGCTTCTCTAGGCCATACCTAGGTTCTCATTAGGCCTGGGCTGGGGGAGGAGGGCTACTAAGCCAGCCTGTCCTTTCTCCTCCCGGCCACTCTGTGTGTCCTTTTCCGACAGATTACACAGCTGAAAATTGAGAACAACCCTTTTGCCAAGGGATTCCGGGGCAGTGATGACAGCGACCTGCGTGTGGCCCGGTTGCAGAGGTGGGGCTGCCCTGGCCAGGGGTGGGACGGGAAGACCCAGGAACCCTAAAGCATCTTCACTTTCTCCCTGCTCCTCCAGCAAGGAGTATCCGGTGATCTCCAAAAGCATCATGAGGCAGAGGCTCGTGTCCAGCCAGCTCTCAGCTAAGCCCGACGTCAGCCCCCTGCACAGCGCACACCAGGCGCTGCAGCACTACCAGTTTGAGAACGGGGCCCACATGCAGTTCGCTGCTGCAGAGCCCCAGGACCTGCCCCTCAACACCTTCCCAACGCAGAGGGACTCCAGCCTCTTCTACCACTGCCTGAAGCGCAGAGGTAGGGTTCTGGGAACTGCCTGAGGGCTGGGCATGCAGGCCTGTTGTTTTTCACTTTTATGTGACCTTGGGAATCCTCAGACAGTTCTTTTTTTGTTTGTTTGTTTTTGTTTTTTTTTTTTTTTTGAGACAAGGGTTTCTCTGTAGCTTTGGAGCCTGTCCTGGGACTAGCTCTTGTAGACCAGGCTGGCCTCAAACTCACAGAGATCCACCTGCCTCTGCCTCCTGAGTGCTGGGATGGGGTTCCTCATGCTCAGCTCTGCCTAGAAGGAAGTGGGAAGCTAGATTGTTGGTAGTCTCAGCCGCAAAGCAGGGAGGACCCACAGTGCTGGGTCTGGTGCTCTCCACTGAGCCCTTAAGGATGCCTACTGGTTTCTTGGGAGCCGAAATGAGTGACTGGGCACTTGGCTTCTTTATAACACTGGCCTGGAAACCAACATGGCCAGGCTTTGCTGCCTACCCTGTTTTCCACAGACAGATTCAAGCGCAACTAGTGTTAACCTTGCCAAGGGATCTTCTTAGGTCTCCAAAATTCTGTTGGGAGCAAGTCTGGGGACTTTTGCTTTAATCCAGAACATTCTGTCAGCTCACTCCTAGAAACGAGCCTGGCAGAGTGCCAAGTGTCCTAGATACAAGTCCCATTATAACCCAGTCCCCTGGAGGTCAGAAGAATACTCATTAGACCTGATGATGCCTCTTTATTTAAGAAGGTGGGCTTTTCATGTTATTATATAGTAGTCAAATTTTAGTACCCATAAATAAAGCATTGTTGGAGCTCATCTATCCCATATGTGGTCTATAGCTGCTTTCATAGGTCAGCAACCAAACTGAGTAGCTGTGGCACATACTGATGACCTTCAAGCCTGTACTACCTGTCTGGCCCTTTGCTCCTTCCAGAGTAACTGGGTCACCTGCCAATCACGGGAAGAGGTGGGGAAAGAGGCCTAAGTATCCTTGGGCAGCCAGGAATCAGTCAGTCTACAGAGGGACTAGGAGGCCCACCCCTCTTCCTCCAGGCTGCCCAGCTCTGTAAACATGGATCCCTAGAGAAGAAAGCGCAGGAGGGAAGCCAAGATCAGCCACCGGGAAGTGTTCTTGAGTTTGTTGAGAGGGGGCTGCCCCAGCCCTCAGGCCTCAGTTACCTCTGGGTCCCAGGGGCAGACATGTTACTCTAGAGGGTTGATCCCACACAGTCGGGGCCGGGGTGGGGATGGGAGGGCGGTGTTGGAAGATGCAGTGATGTGGTTTGTGGTGGCTGATGGCGTCGTTCCAGAGGGTATCAAAGTAGCCTGAACAGTCAGTCATTTCCCTTGTCGCTAGTGCAGCTGCTTTGTACAGACTGTTGGATTGGGATTGGCAGGACAACCGCAGATATGCCTTCTTTTTGAACACAGTAGGGTTAAACTGCTCATCCTGTCTCAAAACAGCAGAAGCTTGCCTACAAGCCTTTTTGGCCCACCGCCTCCTTCCTGAGGCTCTCCGCAGTAACATCATGGCCTTAATTTGCTGGCTAGTTCTGACAGATGTGGTCTCTGGGCCTGCTTCATCCTGGCAGTTGCCTTCACTCTCCTGGGCCAAGGCTGGGCTAGCCCGAGAAGGCCAGTGTGCAGAGGGCCCTCCGAGCCTCCGGAGAGTCAGGCTGGCAAAGCTTTGTGTTGCCTGATGCAATGCGTTCCTCAGTGTCCAGTGATGTGGTGTCCCCCGTGGCCTTTGACGAGGGTCCATAATCTGACCACTTCTTGGTCATTGCCACCTTATAAAAGCTGCGGCTGATTCAAACGGTTCTGGGAGTACCAGGCAACATGGGGCCAGGGCGGGTGCTGAGTGAAAAGGGCAGGCTGTCCTGGCGTGTGGGGGTGGGCGGGTGCACCAGGCCCTGGGCCGCTAACACGCCTTCCTGAGCACTTCTTTGTCTTCCAGCAGACAGCGCCCGCCACCTGGACTTACCCTGCAAGCGATCATATCTGGAAACCCCCTCTTCGGTGGGGGATGATCACTATTTCCGTTCTCCCCCTCCCTACGACCAGCAGATGCTGAGCCCTTCCTATTGCAGTGAGGTGACCCCCAGAGAGGCCTGTATGTACTCGAGTTCAGGGCCCGAGATTGCAGGGGTGTCTGCTGTGGACGACTTGCCCCCACCCCCACTGAGCTGTAACATGTGGACGTCGGTCTCACCGTACACCAGCTACAGCGTGCAGACCATGGAGACTGTGCCTTACCAGCCCTTTCCCGCACACTTCACCACCACCACAATGATGCCACGGCTGCCCACCATCTCGGCCCAGAGCGCCCAGCCACCAGGAAATGCCCACTTCAGTGTGTACAATCAGCTGCCCCAGTCTCAGGCCCGAGAGCGGGGGCCCTCCGCTTCCTTCCCTAGAGAGCGTGGCCTCCCCACAGTGTGTGAGAGGAAGCCGCCCTCCCCACACCTGAACGCTGCCAATGAGTTCCTCTACTCACAGAGCTTCTCCTTGACCCGAGAATCATCCTTACAGTACCATTCAGGAGTGGGGACTGTGGAGAACTGGACTGATGGATGACGTGACTGCTGTATCCTTGACAGCCCCAGGACCATGTCAATCCAGTATTAACCTCTGTGGCTGGCTGGCACTGCCAAGAAACATGGAAAGGTATTTCAGAAGGTGTTTGTGTGTGTGTGTGCTTGTGTTTCTACATGCGTGTGTGTGGCTGGAGAGCATCTGTCTTCTGACATGCAGCTAAGGCCAAGACAAGAAAAAAAAAATATAGCTGTCTAGGAAGTAATTTTGACTTCAGGAGCCAAGTCCATTGTTACCTGGCATCTCTTGACATGCCCTGGGTGGGATAGAAGTGGAGGGCTCATGAGTTATCTAGAGGTTTTTGAAATATACTCTGATTTTACTCAGGGGCCAGCTGAGGTCTCTGGCACAGGGAGGGTCTTTCTTGGCTGGGATTGGGGGTATCTGTGCTCGCTTAGGGTTCTTGGCCTTCCACCTCTAAGGGGAGCCGCCCGTCACTCTTAGGAACAGGAGTACCCCACTCCTTTGGCTTCTGGAGATTGTATGAGACTACCTGAGCCTTAGAGTACTGTGAGGGTGGAGCTGGCCATCCATCAACCTGGGCTTAGATTCTTGAAGCTCCAGGGTCTGAGGCATGACTTGCAGAAAGAATCATGGTGCTTGCTTTTCCTTCAAGAGAGGCGGGGAGGGAATGCCACCAGCAGTTATCTCTGTCATCATTATGAAGTACAGAGCCCCTCCCCCCAGCCCCAGCATGTGGCCTCTCAGCCTGTCAGATACCATCTGCAGCCTATGATGGGCAGTCAAACACACCTTACCTGGCAACATCCTGAACTGATGTTCCACGTCTGCTGGACCCATTCAGCGCCCAGAAAAATCTACATTCCCTAGAGCAAGGAAGCTGGCAGAAGGAAGCGGATAACTGAGAAAGAGCTCTTCAGCATTCCAGCTCAGGAGCAAATAATTCTTCCAGACTGGGGAATGAGGAGAGCACATATACAGTCAGTATCAAATGTCACCAGAGTGTCAGGGTGGCTGGAGTGAACTCGAAATCAGAACTTGGAAATCACTAAACTCTTTGCATGCTGAATAGCTATTTATATATTATATAAATAAATATATAAATAAATATATCTATATCTCACAAATGCGGGCCACATGTCAAATTCAGCTTTGCTTTTTACAAATAAACTTACTGAAAATGAATGCTGGAGGGAGTATTTGGAAAGACATCTATTTAAATTTTTATTACATTTGATGTTATCTAAGAATGGTTTAGATATAACATATATATATTATAAATGCACACACTACAGATAAAGCTTTATTAGAAAACACATTAGCTGACAGGTGGTATGAAACTTCCAAGTGTTTTGGTATATAGCATGGACATTTTATTTTGCATATTGAAACATAAAGCCATCTTACAACTGTGAAGTGTGTGTGTCCTTTATTAATGTCTTGCCATTGCTTGGCAGTGGTGTCTGCCTCTCCTTTTTTCTTCAAGTGTCTGGTGGGGGGCCCTCAGTGCCTCTGATCTAAACATTTGTATGTAGCATGGACCCTCAGGGTGAAGTAAGTTTCAAGTCCCTTCTATCTTATGTTACTCCCTAGGTAATGGGACTATGTACCAGAGTTCACAAAGACCCAACGAGGGTAGAGTAGGCAGGCAGCAAAGGATCTCATCTCTTAGCAGTTAGCACAACCCTGCAAGCTGGGGGAAGTAGTCTCAAGAGTAGAGAATCCTTGGTGGCATTTGTGCAGTTACTTCAGAATATAACTACAGAGCAGGTTGGAGCCAGAGTCTGGGCTTTCTGGAGTAGCTGACTGTGTGGGTGTCAGCCACCTTCACCCTAGTGGGCCTGAAGTGAGACCCTGGCCTCAAGCTGGACAGTTGGGGCAGATGAAATCCAACCTGGGCTTCTCTCGTTAGCTGAGGAAAAGTGGCTACAGGAAGACGCTGCTGAGAATGGACCAGTCCCCTGCACCCTTGCACCCTCATGCCTCATCCATCCCCTAAGGTGTTTCTCCATCTCCATGGTCTCTACTTAAGATGGTCTTGAAACCCAGGAGAAAGAGGCAAGAATTGGGATGCTTTTAAAGCCTCTTCATCAGGACTAAGATTCCTTGTAGCTGTACAAGGGCCCTCTGGCTGGGCAGCTTCCTACTCCCATACTTGTCAGTGCCTACCGGGACTTAGTCACAGAGAAAATCTTGATTTAGCTCAAGGACAGGGAAGGCGGCTCTTAACTCCCAAGTGGCCTGCTCATTCCTTTCCAAAGATGGTACCCTGTCCAGGACACTCCTCACCAGGAACTCAGAGGGCTGGGAGTATGTTCCTAGGTTCTCTCCAAGTACTTACTTAGCTAAGAGAAAGTTGTTCCCTAAGAGGTATTCGACCTTGAGGCAGCCCACAGAGTCCTGATTTTTTTGGGAAGCCTGAGTTCCCTGGCTGCCCCACCTGGACATAGCAAGAGCAGGGCCTGCAGTGGGATTTGTGGAACTTTTCCTGCCCCTCTGAATCAACAACTCAATAAAAAGGGGGCACATGGGATCTTGTAGAACAAAGGGCACCATTCAGTAGCGCCAGCAGGTCATACATCATCGGCCCAGAAGCCTGCCACATGACACTGCCTGCTTCTGCTGTGCCCTGCTCGGGAAGGAAAAATAGCTGATTATCACTCAGCTACGAGGGCCAGGATTGGGTGGCCCCCTGGGTTCCCCTCCAGCCAAGGGCTAGAGGCCTCTCAGCCTGGAAGATCAGCCACCGACTACCCTCAGGGACAGCAGGTCCTGGAATCACAAAAGGGAAGCTGGGCCAGACTGACAAATTGTTAAAAAACCAAGCGATTTCTAGCTTTGGCAGGGCCTCGGGGGTCAAGAGGCCTCTGCTGGCCCCTCTAATGGAGCCTGCAAGAAGAGAAACAGCCTGGCCTTGCAGTGCCTTATCTTACAACATAAAATTAAAACCCACTTAAAAGGCCGGAGGGCACGTTAACATTCTGCCTGCTGTCTAATTGAAGTAGTTCCCAGTGCAAAGGATTTTACTTGAAAGACGGCTCCCTCCAAGTCAGGCTCTCCTGCCTGCTGGGGCAGGGGCAGCAGAGAGGGAGAGACTGTCATTTCAGAGACCTGCACAGAACTCAGGCCAGAAAAGCACACAGTGTCTGCTTTGCGGTCCCCAATGGTGGAGGGAGGGGGTGGGCAGGTGGTGACAGCCAAGGTTCGAACAGGCTAAGTTTTCTAGTTTTGCAAAATTTACAAATTCATTAGCAGTTATGTCAGCAGAGGCCAGACTCATTCAGGTAATGATTCAAATATGGTGAGCCCCACAGCAAAAACCTGGCAGCCTCTGTGGCCCAGAGGTTTTGATTCCTCCCCCCAGCAACCCTTATGCAAATCTCTCCCAGGTCTCCAAGGCATACGGAATCAATCAGAGGCATCCTGTAAAGGGTGGTGAACTTGCACTGGCCATCCTGAGTAATGGGAACCAGTCAGCCCCAAGCCGGCTGGGACTGAAAGCCAAGGTGACAGCTATTAAGCAATCGTGCGCAGAACAAAATGGCAGAGGGGCCGGGTAATCAATTCAATTTCAATGGGCAGCCCGCGCAACTGCAGCGTCTGTCGCAGCCGATTAGAGAGGGCCAGCCTGGAACTTTCAATGCGAGGCCATCGCAGATCAGAAACAGGCCCCGGGATGAAAAGGGAATGCAGGTCTCCTGAGGAGCGGGCGATGAAGGACTCTGTTTTATGTGACCATGTTCTTCTTCCTCTCCTTGAAGAAAGAGAAGGGGAGAAAAGCCAGCAGTTTGGAGATTAGATAGTTTTCTTTTCAGCCATTCATCATTATGAAAGAAAGAAGACAGGGCAAGAACAGAGAAAGCTCCAGCGGGATTTCTGCGAAGTCTCACGACGAAGGACTGGCTTTAGGCTGTAGCCCACTAGCCCTGCCTATTACCACAGTCAGATGGGGCCTGCCCCAGGGCTTGGAGGATCACAGGCATTCTCCTGCAGAAATCCCAAATTGTATCATTTGTGAAAATTAAAGCCTGAGCTAGAATAACGAGGAGAGGAGGAAAATGGAAGAGATGAGCGGGGTTGTGGGAAGACCAGCAGGTAGGGCCCAGGAGGCCCTGGCTCCTACTCTTCCTGGACCAAGGTCAGAGCAACAAGGTCCCTTTGGCATCTGCTGCCCTTCAACACTAATCCCAGCTGGATGGCAGCTCCCAACAAAATTCTAGGCTCAGACTTGGTTGCTCTATTCTCTGGTACGGAACAAGGGAAGCCCCCTGGGCACAGAAGTCAGGAGAGCTCAGCTATAGAGAGATGGGGGATGCTAGTGAGTTAACACAAGGGATGCAGGGATGGGGGGAGGGGCCATTCAGGAGCCAAGGCTGGAGTTGGAGGGCTCAGGGCTGGGCTGGGAATGAGGGAGAAAGGGTTGATTAGAGACCAAGAGTGAGGGGTGCATGTGCTTGGATGGCCCTTACAGCAAGAATTACAAAGATGATTAAACCAACCTCATAATAACATAAAATGCAAGCTGAGCGGCAGCGTGCCACTCCTGTCTAACCGTGAGCAAGAAAAGAAAAGGGAGCCTTTAATGGTTATGGCTGGTGGGAACAGACTGCTGGTTTTTCTGGAAAAAGCAATTTGGTAGCCTGGACAATGACTCTAAGAGTATTCACATCCTTAAGAGAAAGAATAGCCAGAGATGAAGACACAGCTGGATGCTGTGCAATGCTCATTGTACTCTTATTTTTAAAGTCCCCACTGGCAGAAAGCAAATTGGTAAATGATGATTTCCCTCATATTCTGGGATATGATGCAGCCAATGGAATTATGATTACAAAGAGCCTTTAATGGCATGGGAACCGATTGAAAATTAAGTAAAAAGGAAAGACATAATAGAATATGATCTTGAGAACATTTAGATAAAAAAAACTGGAGTAACCAAACTAAGTATCATTAAGTAACAATTAATAAGTGAATAAAATACATACTCATGACTTCTTATGTAGAAAAGAATGAGTAATAGGGTAGTCTCCCAGTTTTGTACAATACAAAACCAAACTCAAACCTGTGTGTGCGTGCAAGCCCTTATACGTGCATGGTGTGTACATGGTAGGGGTAGATGATTCAGCAGGACTGGTCTGAGGGTTCCCACTCGCATCTCTCTATTGTTCGGCTTGTTACAATAAGCATGTGATCACTTCTGCAATTAAAAGATATAGTTTAAAAAACAAAAAGAAAATAAAGTGTAACTATAGAATTCCTTGAGCCAGAAGAAACTACCCAAGTGCTAAGAGCAGTAACTGCAAGAGGCTGAAGCCACTGCTAGGGACACAACTGGACAGCCTTGGGGGCTGCCGCACCTTGTCTGGTTCCTTTGGACTCTCCCAGGTCTTCAGTGCTACTGCTGGGTGGCTGCGGGTTGCAGTCTTCCAGCTCATAGAGTATTCTGAAGTCCAGTCTCACGCTCCTCTCCTGACACTGCCTCCTGGGTTATTTCTACTAAAGGTTCACAGGGCACCCCACCCCACCCTGTTCTGACCCATGCCAACACGGCCTCCCTCTCACCACTGTGGGCTCGGTGCCGACTCCTTGTGCCCCCTCCAGCTCCCTTCAAACAAATGCCAAATGGTGCAGATTCTGCCTCCCAAAGCTCTCAGCTCATCTCAGCTTTTCTCAGTGTCTACACCATCCTGCTAAATCCCTGGGTGGGTCTGGGCTCCTGTGCCCCTTCAGTCAGAGCTTTGGGAGATTGTGAGTGGCACTTCTGTATCACCCATGTGTGATGGCTGCTGAGAGCTATGGAGCCAGGGAACTGAATGGGCAGAGACATGGAAGCTCCTGCCTGCAGCCTGGGTAGCACGGAAGGAAGGCAGGTCAGCTCCCAGGTCCCATGCTACTCATAGGGTAATGGGCAATTTGAGTACCCTTCTGCCCTACGGGCCTGCAACTGGAATATGATGTTCACAATGACAGCTGTCTATCTTTTCTTCCTTGTTTCCTGGAGGACATGTAGGCACAGGAAGACTAGATCAGGGCTATTTCCAACATATTTCCAGCCTTGACATCTGTCATCTCTCTGACAGTTCAAATTGTCTGCTCTCTTAAGGAGGCAATTCCATGGGAATCACGCTCAATCCATGCCAACAGTCAATTGATTTTGTCTCAAGAAAACAAAACCAAAGACAAGGCACGTTCAAATCTGGCTCCCTACATAAGGGTGTGTGTGTGTGTGTGTGAGAGAGAGAGAGAGAGAGAGAGAGAGAGAGAGAGAGAGCTGGCCTTGTCACCTTCTGGCTTGTGTTTTTTGTTTTTTTGTTCCCCTCCTCCCACCCCCAGACAGGGTCTCTCTGTGTAGCTTTGGTGCCTGTCCTGGAACTAGCTCTAATAGTCCAGGCTGGCCTTGAACTCACAGAGCTCTGCCTGCCTCTGCCCCCAAGTGCTGGGATTAAAGGCGTGTTCCACCATCTCCAGGCTCTCTTTTTAAACAACGAGGTCATTTCTTTGTTTCTGTTGGAGACGTGGAGACTAAGCACACGTGGCTCTTCCGGTTGCAGGGGGAACAGTCACCGGTGGCTTGACTGTGTGTGTGTGGAAGCCACCTTGCACAATCTCTGATGTTCATGGTGTAAGGAGGTCAAACACCCGTGTCCCACTTCACTGTTTCCCTTAAGGGTCGGACATCGCTTTTGCCTTGCAGAGTCGGACAATGAAGAGCCAGTCTGAACTCTGGGGATTTTATCATTCTCATCTGTATCCTGAGAAAAGGAAACTCAAATTTCCACTTAGTTTGTTAATCATCAGCCCCCAGGCACTGGGCTTGGCCCCACACAGCCACCTCCCTGGAGAGCAACCCGAGGTCAGGGAGTTGAAGGAATGTCCCCAGGCCATGCTCTAAGCCCACAACTGGCTTCAAACTCCGGTCTTTCTTGAAGGGAGCTTCTGCTGTTTTCTCTGCCACCTTTACCAGCAGGACTGTCACTGTCTCACTCTGCCCTCTTTCCTCTGAGGCTTCTGGAGACAAAGGATTAATACTTCCTTGGCTTTCGTGTTAGCTATCAGGGAGATAGACGTGCTTAACTAATTTTATAATCTGAAGTGTCCAAAATGGCAGACTTACCCTTTTAAAGACTGAGCCAACCCCAGCTATCCGCTCTACCTGGGCTGTGGGGTTACCTTATTCCCGCAGCCCCCAGGCTTCACATACAGATAGCGGATGCATTACTCCCCTTTCCACAGAGATGTCACTGGCAGACTTGACAAATTATTGAGACAGCTCCAGAACAACTGGGTATTCTTTGTGGGAAGGCTTGAAAGCCTTGGGGGCAGCCCTTGCTCGGCTACCTTCTCTGGCTGCCTTTCTAATGCCTGGGCACAGCCTGCTTTTTTGGAATGACATGGAAGAGACTTGTTTGGAAATTACTTCTCTTAAATACCTATAATTCCTAGCCGGGTGCCTGAAGCAAGGGCTGGGTCTGTAAAATGACATGGCTCCATTAGGGATGGTGGAAACTATGTGTGCAGCTTTTAATAGCATTAAATGCAGCCTGGCAGAGCCTCCCTTCTCCCCAGGCTCCACGTGCTCGGCTGCCTGGGCTGAGAGCTTTGGTGTCTCCTCGGGGCAGCGGATGGACCTCAGTCTACTCCAGACTCAGTATGTCTGTCGCAGGCAGTAAGCTCTGGCCTGGTACACTGGAGACCCGAACATAATTTTCTGGCCCAAGGAAATGAACTTTTGGCATCCTTTTTATGTCACCAGCATAAGGCAGTAAAAAGAGTTTAGGATTGGGTGTGAGTCAACATGGGCCTGGTCCCAGGACTGTTAGCTGTGGGACTTGTCCTTTCCCCGCCGTCCTCCCTTCTTCTATGCCACTGCTTACTTCTCTTGTAGCAACTCAGGGCTCGAGTCCCTGAAGTGGGATATTTCTTTGTCATAACAGGGCTCTGTCTGCATCTACAGCAGGGCTTTCTAAAGTAAAGGGAATGGAATATTGAACTTACTTTTTAAATTTTATTTTACTCTTTTCAGATAGCTAATGTTTGTTAGTATGGCTGCATATCTTATAAATTTATTATGTTCTCCTTTTTTGAAATTTACGTTGCCCAGGCTGCCCTGAAACTCCTGTTCCTTTTGCTTTGCCTCCGGAGCGCTAGGGCTTACAGGTGTTCACCACCACATCAGTATTGTAAATTAATTTATAAATAATATATTGATAGGAGGCATTTTTTTCCTCTTAAGGGGAGCTGAGATCAAAAGTGGAGACTCTGTAGGGACAGGCATGTAAAGTTGGGGCTCTATGCAAAGGCAGGGCTCTCCGCCCCTCCTGTGATGTTCTGGGCACTACGTCATCCTCCCTGGGATAGTTTACCAGAGCTCTCAGTGGAGAGGCCTAGGCAAACAGCGGATGGAGAATGGTCTGGAATCTACCACTTGTTCGACACGTGCCTAATCTCTGTGAGCTTCTTGCCAGGCATGTTAATTAGGGGTAACAAAGGACAGCCCATCTCTTAAGTATATAGTGAAATAATACAGATAAAACCCATGCATCGCCAGGCAGTGGTGGCGCACACCTTTAATCCCAGCACTCGGGAGGCACAGGCGGGAAGATCTCTGTGAGTTCTAGGCCAGCCTGGTCTACAAGAGCTAGTTCCAGGACAGGCTCCAAAGCTACAGAGAAACCCTGTCTCGAAAAACCAAAAAAAAAAAAAAAAAAAAAGAGTTTGAAGAAAAAAAAAACAAACATGCATCATCCAAGTCGCTATCCTTCCTGCCAGTCTGAGATGCCAACCTGCATAGGTTTCATTTTAGCTGCTTAAAAGATGCGAGATTTTTTTTTCTTCAGGGAAATTCTATTTATTGCTTTTGGGGGACTTTATTGTTCTTCCTGTCTCATAGTTAAGCCTCCTCTACCAGATGCCAAAGCCTGGACCCATGTGTAGTTAGGTGTACAGCGCCAACCACAGGCAACAGGAGAGCCAGTCTGGGAAGCATCACACCTGGTCCTTTCAGAACCCTGATACTTGGCACTGCCAGGCTCTCGGCATTCAGTGCCACAGGGTCTTGAGGGGCAGGTCTACTTCCTTTTTTCTGTTTCTGTATATGTCATCCCACCCCGTGTCCTACCTCCACCCATCCATTCTCCTCTGTGCCTCTTCAGAAAAGGGCAGGCCTCCCATGGATATTGAGGGTCAGCCGTGGTATATCAATGAGACTAGGCACCTCTTCTTCTGTTAAGGCTGGATGGGGCAAATCCGCAGGAGGAAAGAAAGGGTCCCCAGACAACAGAGTCAGAGACAGCCCCTGCTCCCACTGTTAGGAGTCCCACAAGAAGACCTGGTACACAACATACACGCATAACTTGTATGCAGAGGACCTAGGTCAGTGTCATGCAGGCTCCCTGGTTGTTGGTCCAGTCTCTGTGAGCTCCTATGTGCCCAGGTTAGTTGGTTTGGTGGGTTTCCTTGTGGTGGCCCTTGATCCCACTAGACCCTACTATCCTTCCTCCCCCTTTTCCGCAGGATTCCCTGAGCATTGCCTAATGTTTGGCTGTGGGCCTCTGCTTCTGTTTCCATCAGTTGTTAGATGACAGTTGGGCTAGGCACCAATCTGTTCTGGCGCTGTGAAGAAGGGACAGCTTGGGAGTTTGCCTCTTATTCAAAGTCCACCACAAACTCAGTGACATTGGGAATAAATCAGCTGTCGAAAGAAGGCTGGTTGTGGTGGCACACAGCTGTAATCCCAGAATTCTGGAGGCAGAGGGAAGAGGATCAGGAAGTTCAGGGCTAGTCTTGACCACATATCAAGTTGGAGATCAGCCTACTACGTGCGATGCTGTATCAAAATACAACCCCCTCTTCAAAAAGTGCCTCCCACTTTGCCACCATGTGATCAGTGACCTTAGGCAAGTCTTTCTTGTATCCAGTTTCTTCCATTAAAAAAAAAAAATCAACGTTCTAGATTTAAGGACCAAATGAGATGCTTCCAAACAAAACAACAATAAGCAAAAGAACTGTAACCACGGAGCTTCCTGGTCCGTTAGTCCATGCTTATTCCTGCATTTCCAAGCGAGAAAAAACTAGCCAAAACCAAAATGTGGCTTTTTATATACTTCGGGGGTGGGGGGAGATGATTACCAAAGTGTGGGCCAATGTCATTGGCTCTGAGAGGTGGATGATTTAGCAGCATCACCTGCCTTATCGTTATCCTTGTGCCGCCTGCGTCCTTGGCTTCCGAGGAGGTCAATTTCCGGCACCCACAGGAAAGCCCATGGCCGTGGCAGGGAACAATCGGCCACAGTGCTCCTGCCTGCTGTTGATCCTTTCATTTCCTTCAGCGGGCTCCTGCCGGGGCCCTTGGTTCTGAGTTCTCTGCTGCTCTTTTAGACCAATCACTCACCGCAGCCCGGAGCACGCAGCCGCTCTGGCAAGTTTGCTGTCCAGCTACAGCTCCGCATGGCAAGATGGCTAATTGGGACGTGAGCCCAGCCAAATGGCAAGAAAGATTTCAAGGAGCCTGTTCAGTGGACCTTAAATATCCTGACCACAACTTTACAGCCCAGGCCGCCAAGGAGGAAGCGTGAGTCAGTCAAAGGCGGAGGCGAGGCTGCTGCTGAGGGAAGGCCTCTGCAATGACATTTTTCACGCTTTTAATAAACCACCGTATTATTAGAACTCACTAAAGCTGAATTTAATGAAAGTCTTGGGCCCTAAGGCCTGAATTTTTCTTTTGTTTTGCAAAATGAAACCAACTGGTCCAATTCAATTTAACCCCAGAAAAAAACCATAGATTTTTAATTATATTTCTTTCTTTCTCTCTCCCCTTTTCCTTGTTCTTATTTTCAAATTTCACTGGAGTATACTCTCTCTCAGAAGAAAAGGAGCGGTACAAGATGAAGTACAGACACGTCCTCTGGTCGTCAGAAATTTCTCCGTGGGAACCTTAAGGAAAGTGGCTGACCACTGATACAAATTGTAGGAGACTTTTAAGAAAGAATGAGAGGCAACACCACCACCAACCACGGCTCTCTCCTTGCTGTGGATTTAAATCAATGTGATTTAAAAGTCAAATTTATAAGGGCTCTTTTCAATCAGGCCTGTGGACCAGCCACGCCCACACAACACTGGTGATCCCAAACAGAAATAATGAGGACAAACTCTTAATTTTTCAAACTTCTGGGGTTGAGTCCCTTGGAAACTACCCTGGGGGGTGGTTAGGGGAGGGAATGGAACGGGGCTGCCACACACCTGGCCTCTAAGGGCTCAGCAGCCCCGCTGGAAATCGCTCCACGGCAGTTTCTGGACCTGTAGGAGCTCGTGAAAAGACACCTTTCCTGGCTTACAGCTATGTTCATAAACAAAACAAATGCGCACAGTCCAACCCGTGACCTGTTTGGGCATCTATTTGCCCAACCTGGAGTGGGCTTTCAAATGCCTTCTTGTCTTTGTGGAGCCAGCAGGAGCAAGCCCCGCCCCCTGTCCGCCCTTGAGTCATGTTCTCTCCGTACTTGTCACTCTGTAGGGGCATCCATCTCTAGGCGCTGGAACTTCCACCTGAGCCTCCAGGCTGCTCAGCAACCAAAGGTGGGCAAGAGGGGCTGTTTCAAACACAGCCTGCAACACCCAGGGGCAGGTAGAGAGGGGGCTGGGAAGAGCCTGCCTGGGCCGACTTTGTCTTGGCCCATTTCTCCTTTTGGGACCAGGCTGGGCTCTGATTCCTGCAGGGAAGTCCCTGCTTGGCATCGAGGCTGGCCTCAGGCATAAGATCCTAATTATTTGAATGGTATTTGTTTTCATAGCTCTCTCCCTCTCTCTTTTTTAATGTGTCCAGGTCGATGGCATTTTAATGCCTTATTAAACAGGGGTTTACTGCAGTCTGTCTGTGGAGTCTCTGGGACCATGCCTGTACTTTGTGTGCAGGGATTTTATCTTTCCTGCTGGCCAAAAATATTTTCCGAATTCCCTATAAAAGTTTTTGAGATTTCCTAAGACAAATAGAGCCCCACCAGCTCTGAAATGACCCCTATGCTGTTGAAATTACAGACACAGGCCCTCGCTCTTGTTTACACTAAGAACTGAACTCGTATTCATTCGCTGCCCTTCTCAGTGCAACAAATTTGCTCCACCAATGTGCCGGGACATAAAAGCGTAGCCTACCTGGGATGTCTCCCCAGAACCCGTCTTATACTGGTTTCTTCCAGCCTCTCGGATGGCCACCTGGGCTTTGAAGACGACATCGAGGAGCTACATCCTGGCTGTGAGGTTTACAGAAAAGCCCCATGGAGGCAGCAACTGGACCCGCTGTAGGAAGGTGGAGGCCAGAAGAGCGTGGAAACTTCGAGAAGGAAATCAGCTGAGTTCTTATGTTTATGTGACAGTGTTTAAGAGTTGGTGAAAAAGGATGGTTGTTTTGCACATGGAAGCTTAATTTAGACAGCACATTAATTTAGACGTTACAGGAAGTCACAGGTCAGGCTGCTCAGTGTAGAAGAGAATACATGCATGCATACAGGTGCATGAGGGTGTGTGCCTGTGGTTGCGTGTGTGTGTGTGTGTGTGTGTGCGCACGCGTACACACACACGCACGCACACACACGCACACACACACACACACCTGCATATGTACAAACCTCAAGAGAGACAACAGCAACAAAACCCAATCTCAGTTTCTTCACTCAAAAGTGGAAATAAAATTGAAATGTTGGGGACATAGCTCAGTTGATGGAGTGTCGGCCAAGGGTGTACAAAGCTCTGGGCCTCATCCCCAGCATCACATCAATCGGATGTGACAGCACATGCCTGTAATCCTAGTACTCAGGTGGTGTGGCAAGAGGATCAGAAGTTTAAGGTCATTCTCTGCTGCACAGGGAAGTCAAGGCCAGCCTGGGCTATGTGAGACCCCATCTCCATAAACAAAGACATAAGGAGAAAACTGCAGTAGGGGCAAATATGAACAGAGTGAAATGGTTATATATAGATGAAAATGTTGAAATGAAGTCCTTTGTCTTGTATAGTTAACAAAATACACTAAAAAAATAAAATAAGATGAAACACGAAGAAAAATTACACATGTATATATTGCAGTGTTGTTGTTGAGATCTTCCGGACATGTTTGATGTAGATAAACATCTGGCCCAGGGCCTAGTGGTAGAGCACTTGCCTAGCATGACCAGTGCCCTGGGTTTGATCTATTGACTGAAAAACAACAAGCAAACCTTAGTAACTGGCATGAGTGTTTAGACATCCCGGCGACCTCACTATTTCAGGAGGTTCTTCAAGACTCTGGTGGGCAGAAGCATAGCCATCCTGTGACATGGTTTCTGGACAGGGGCTGAGGAATGGGAGACCCAAACACTGAGTCAGGATGGGGGTCCTGTACAACTGTAAGCTTTAGAACAAGCACGTGGATTTAGATGCGCTCTAAACCCAGGTAGGCTCTGCTATCCATAGCGAGGACAAGCTGCAATGACCTCAGCTTCTGCAATGCCGCTTCACAATGAACTCAACCGCACGGGCTCTATTGAGGGGGCATTGTGAAGCCTTCCCACACCAGCTCCTTAACCACCAGAAAGCGTCTTTCACTTTTGACTTCACTGGGTCATTTTTGAGATCATCGTCTTGTCGACGCTTCATTAAAAACACTGCTTTTAACATTCAAGACAAATATCCTGGGAAAAGACTAGTAGAGGTGAGCAGCCCAGGGGAATCCTCCCTTCTCCCCATGTCTGCTGGGACTGGGAGATCACAAGCAAAGATGGAAGCCACTTGAAGGCTGCAGAAGGCAAGGATCATTACTGAGGGCTGTGTTCATGCTTCTATGGTTGAAGCCAACATTCATTTAACCAGGGCTTTCCATTTTCATAGAAAAAATGGTTACTTTCACCTGCCCGGCTAGCTCAGTTGGTAGAGCTTAATCCCAGGGTCATGGGTTTGAGCCCACATTGGGCGGTGTTCGTTTTAGCAGGGCAGTGGTGGCGCATGCCTTTCATCCCAGCACTCAGAGGCAGAGGCCAATCTGGTCTGCAAGAGCTAGTTCCAGGACAGGCTCCAAAGCTACAGAGAAACCCTGTCTCGAAAAACCAAAAACAGAAAAAGAAAAAATGGTTACTTTCATTTCAAGAAATATTGTTTTGACCCCTGAAACTCAGCTTGATTCCTTTTAAAGTCAGCTCAGATTTTTAAAAAATAATGCTTTCTCTGATGTTCACAAACTCTTCTTTTTTATGTATTTAATTATTCTTAAATACACTTTAAAATAATCTGTAGATGATAATCTTTTTATGTGAGGTTCAGGGGTGGGGTGGGGCTAAGTTTGCCATTTTCTGGGTCAGCTGACACCACACCGCAGAATATTTTCTTCTCTTATTTCATAATTCTGTAGGGACTCATCATCCCAAGCTGGACTTTACTTACAGCTAGTTTCCTTCAGAACAATTTCACTTGCAGAGAAAGCTAACAGTTTAGTCACGTGTAGTGGCACCTGCCCGTAACTCCAGCCCTTTGGGAGGAGGAGGAAAGATGATCAAAGTTGGTGGCCAGCCTGGGCTACATTAGTGAGACAGCTTAAACAGTAATAATAACACAGGCAAGACAAAAACCTTTCCTGTTGGTTTTTCAGCTTGGAGATCATTGGGCTGTTCAGGCTGTAGAAAGCATAAATATAGTGGAGAACGACTTTTCTTCATCCCGAGGAGACAATACGGCTCAGGAGACGCTTGTGTCCAAACCTGATGACCCGAGCACACTCCTCAGACCAATATGGTGGAAGGAGAGAACTAAGCTGCTTGTTATCCTCTGGCCTGTCACCTGCCCACTGACATAACCCAAACATATAAATCTAATAAAATTTCAAAAAAATTTTTTTCCCTTGCTTTGGGTCGGAGTTGTTTGTTTCTGCTTTAGCCGTTTATGATGAACCTCAATAACAACCCCTCTGCTCTGCTCACCTTTCAGCTAAAGGTCAAGCTTCTGGCAGCCTTGGAGGATAACAGTGGAGGGACGTCCACAAAAAATAAGAGAACCTATCATAAGTCTGCAGGAACAGGCGGCACAGTGCTGGGACAATGTGATGAATGGAGCAGACTCCACACACAGATCCACACGCGTGATGCCTGGGTTATGGGCAGACAGAGGCACAGTGGGAAAGATGCTGCTAGGCCCGCTGATATTCACATGAAACAAAATGAAGTGTGATGCCTGACTCATACCATATGCCTTCATTTCAGATTGATGTGGTCCAAATATGAAATATGAAACAACAATATGTTTAAAGACTTGGAAGACAGCGCCATGGCCTTGAGTTTAGACACACAAAATCCACCAACCACAATAAAAGGCTGACATGTAGTCAACTAAAATCCTATGTGTTTTGAAATATGCCATTAACACAACAATGCGCTCAGTGCAGAACAGGAGACAATTAAGATTTTATGTTTATGCACATACACATATGTGCTTATTCATATACATATATATTTATTCTTATATATACATATTTAGGGTCAAATCTAGACAAAATGTAGACAGAAAGCCCTATAGAAGAATGTAAAAGATTTGTACAGGCTGTTTGCAACAGAATATAGACTTTGGGATGTCTTCTTCAAATGCTTTTCTATTTTATTATGCATTTATTGGTATGTATGTGTGAGAGGATGCGTGGACACACATGGATCTGGAAGTGAGGAAAATCTCAGGTGTCAGTCCTTCCCTCTGCTATGTTTGAGGCAGCGTCTCTTGCCGCTGTGTACTCCAGGCTGACCCGTGAGCATCAGTTTGTTGTAGGACTGGATCACTATGGTTACAAAGATGGATCCTCAGGCTCAGCTTTTACATAGGTTTCAGGGATCGGGACTCTTACAGCCAGGCTTTTACCCACTGAGCCATCTCCCCAGTCCCTTTGGTCAGATCCATTTAACCCTTGCCTTCCTTGATTTTGTGTACAGTGCCTCAGTGTTTCCAGAGCTCCAGGCAACTGTAAATTGCCCTCTGCTGATCTCACATATCCAGTTTCCATGCACCGTGCTTGTGGCCGTGACGCGCAATCTGAATCTATCTTTCTTGATGGTAGCTTCGGACTACCTGCGCATCTTCAAACCTTTGGATGTGTTTTAAAGAGCTAGCTCTCAGTTCTGGGATTGGACAAATGTGCTATCTTTTGTCATTAATAAAAATTTACACACATCACCAGGTAGTGGTGGTGCACGCCTTTAATCCCAGCACTCGGGAGGCAGAGGCAGGTGGCTCTCTGTGAGTTTGAGACCAGCCTGGTCTACGAGGGCTAGTTCCAGGACAGGCTCCAAAAGCTACAGAGAAATCCTGTCTCGAAAAACCAAAAATAAGTAAATAAATAAAAATTTACACACATCTTTTAAGTCTGTAACTGCATCCTCAAGGACATCTGGATGACTGCCACCAGGCCATCTCTTGGGAACACTGCCTAGTTGTCCCCGTCTTTCCATTCTCTCTATTCTGCAGTGCTCCAGTTGGCAGGCCTTCCTCCTTTCACTGTCTTTTCACACCTATTCCTGTAACCTCATGACCAGACACCACGCATTCCCCATTCAGATGAGGGGCTGACACGGTCTTCATAAAGCGTTGAGGACCTTTTGTATTGGCTTACAATTGCCGCACTCAGCAAACCCAACCAATCGCGATGTCTACTCCTTAAACCACGAGTGGTGAGACCCCACCCTCCCAGCCACCTCTTGGGATAAGGAAGATGAGGTTCAGAAACCACAGGGTCCTTTAGGGATGTGGACATTGGCCATATTTTCTTGGAAATTCCCTCGACATTCTGGGTAGTAGTGGTTGATGGTTTTTGTCGATCTTAGATATTTTCACATTCAGGTTTTCCCATGATAAATATTTTCTTCATTTGAGAAGTGTCTTCTCTGATTTGAGAAGTCCCCACAGTGGTTCATACCTTTCTTAATACTTCAGTGGAAAGAACACCATTTTAAATGGTAAAATTTCCCAGGTGTAGGTTGAATTCTGATTGATTACCTTTTTCGTTGCTGTGGCAAAATACTTGAGTTTTGCAACGTAAGGAAATGAGGATTTATTTGGGTTCACAGTTTGAGGGCGCAGTCCACCATGGTGGGAAAGACATGGCAGCAGAGTTTGGGGAAGCTGGTCCCATAGTCTGTCGGTAAGGGAGAGAGGTTAAGTACTGGTAACTCAGCTTAATTTCTCCTTTTTATAGAGTGCAGGGTCCCCACTGTCTGGAATGGTGTGGCTCACACTCACGGTGGCTCTTTCTCACCTCAGTTAACTCAATCTAGAAAAGTCCTCGCAGACATTCCCCCCCCCCCGGGCTTGTTTCCATGGTGATACTAGGTCCTATCAAGTTGGCAGTGGAGATCAACCATCACCAAGTGCCACTTTGTATGCATGGTACACGAATCATTTCTGCATTTTTTGAGAACAACATATGCAAGCAATTCAGATATGACTAGATCAACTTGTTCTGATGCCCACATCAAAGCCTCAGTGGTTGCTGGGGTAGAGTTTAGACCACAAGGAGGGGCCTGAAGCCTCCAAGGGCAGATATGTTTGGAAGCAGAACACAGGTACTGCAAAGACCGCGCTGGGGGAGGGCCTTGGTCCTGCCTCTAGTGATGTGACAGACTTCTTGACTCCCCATGGGAGGCCTCACTTTCTCTGAGGAATGGATGGGAAGTGGGGTGGAGAGAAGGTGAGGGGAGCAGGAGGAGGGGAGGGAGGGAGGGAGAGAGAACTGGGATTGGTATAAAAAAATGAAAAAAATAAAAAGCAGAACCTGTTAAAGCTTAAACTCCACATTCATTTTTTTTATAATGCCCTCTGATTTAACATTTTTTTCTTTCTTTCTTTATTCGTTTATTTATTATGTATACAATATTCCTTCCATGTATTTTTGCATGCCAGAAGAGGGCACCAGATCTCAGTATAGATGGCTGTGAGCCACCATGTGGTTGCTGGGAATTGAACTCAGGACCTCTGGAAGAGCAGTCAGTGCTCTTAACCTCTGAGCCATCTCTCTAGCCCACTCCACATTCATTTCTGAAGAGCTTTTCTTCCTTTTTAAAAAGAAAATGAGCTTAGTTGAAGCAGAGAAATTTCACAGGAAATCAGACCCCAAGCCTCCTTTGCAGAACCATTAGGTCTCGGCCTGGGGTGGGGAGTCACATCAGCACTGCTCATAGTATCTTCTCATCATCCTACAGATGGCTGCTCTCTACCTGTCTTCTCTAAGCTTCAGCGACCGGGAGAGAGAAATGCACAAACCAGGACATACCTAGTAATTGCTGCATCTTCCTCAGGGCTCCGAGAAGCAGGGAAGACACAGATCTGTAGTCTAGGAGCTTTGTCACGTGTACCACTAAAGCCAAAGCTTTGCGGTCATTACCGCCCACAGCGCGGGCCACAGGAAAGCAGTCTCCTTAAGCTCTTTCCCCTGTGTCTCCAAACTTAACGCTTTCCTTATTTGTGCTTACACATTGCGTGGCATTTGTTTGAATACTTTCCCGTTATGTTTTTCTCTTTAAGTGGGCACTTCTGAGATGGATTAGGACCACACTTTCTATTTTAACACGGCTACTTTTTTGTTTGTTTGTTTTTTGAGACAGGGTTTCTCTGTGTAGCTTTGGAGCCTGTCCTGGAACTCACTCTGTAGTTCGGACTGGCCTCGAACTCATAGAGATCCACCTGCCTCTGCCTCCTAAATGCTGGGATTAAAGGCATGCGCCACCACTTCCTGGCTTAATACAGCTACTTATTCATTGTTTAGGTCCAGCAATTTTTATTTGGTGGTCATTTTTGTCTTCTATCGTCTTTCTTGTTTCTTCTTTCTTCTTGGTATGGCGCTCACTATGTAGCCCTGGCTGGCCTTGAACTCACAGACCCACCTGCCTCGGCCTTCCTGTTGTTGGTATAAAGACACATGTCACCACACCCGCTTATTTGGTCTTCTTGAACTTTTCTAGTTAGACAATAAAATACTGGTCATGTTTCAGCCCTTTCCTCTCTCTGTTCTCTTCCCTTTGTTTTTTTTTTTTCTAATTTTTGTTGTTAGAAAAAAATAACCTTGACCACAGTGATTACTAAGAGTAATAATAGACCTGGTGTCCTGATTTTTTTTTTAATTAAAAAATTTTGTGTGGGGGGACTGGAGTGAACACTCAGTGGTTAAAAGCATCGACTGCTCTACCAGAACACCCAGGGTCAATTCCTAGCACCCACATGGCAGTTAACAACTGTCTGTAACTCCAAGACACTCTCACAGAGACATACATACAGGCAAAATACAAGTGCAAATCAAATAAAGATGAATCCGTTATTTTAAAAAATTATTTGCACTGCATGCATGCATGCATAAATATCATGTGCTTGCTTTCTCCCCAAGGAGGACAGAAGACAGCATCAGATCTCTTGGAACTGGAATTACAGACAGTTGTGAGTTGCCTTGTGGAACTGAACTTAGGTCTTCTGGAAGAGCAGCCAGTGTTCTTAACCACTGAGCAATCAATCTCTCCTTGTCCTGACTTTTTTCCTTTCTTTTTTGAGACAGGGTTTCTCTGTGTAGCCCTGGCTGTCCTGGAACTTGCTGCCTGCCCCTGCCTCCAGAGTGCTGGGATTAAGGGCGTTTGCCACCACTGCCTGGCTTGACTTTTTATTTGAAGTCCTTCTAGTGCTTTATTCTTTGGACATATGTGTGGTATATATGGATGTGTTCTTTTTTTTTTTTTTTTTTTTTTTTGGTTTTTCGAGACAGGGTTTCTCTGTGGCTTTGGAGCCTGTCCTGGAACTAGCTCTTGTAGACCAGGCTGGCCTCGAACTCACAGAGATCCACCTGCCTCTGCCTCCCGAGTGCTGGGATTAAAGGCGTGTGCCAGCACCGCCCGGCTATGGATGTGTTCTTATTGGTGTGTGGAGGCAAAAAGTCAATATCACGTGTCATCCTTGATCACTCTCCATCTTATTTTTGGGGACAGGGTCTCTCACTGAACTTGGAGTTCACTGATTCAGCTAGGTTGGCTGGCCCATACAATCTCAAAGGACATCCCTGTCTCTCTGCACCCAGCATTGGGGACTACAGATGAATGCCACCATCCCTGACTTTTCTATATGCTAGAGATCTGAACTCAGGTCCTCATTTCCCCAATACCCTGCCACCCAGGGCTTTATTCTTAGCTTTCATTTATTATGTATTTAATTATTATCATCTATCTCTCATCATTATTTTTTTCCCTTGTCATCTGAATGGTCTCTTTTATAGTTAACCCAGTGCTCTGTACTTGCATGATGCTCGTATCCAATAAAGGGATGGCGTTTCTCTTGAATGCAGACGTCTGCATTCCTGTTACCCTCTGCATGTTGCTATCCAAGATCCTGTAGATACCTCACATTGGATGCCTTCAAAGCTGGACTCAATCCCTGACAAAGAAAGCCCCTCCCCCGTGGGCTCTAGACAGACTTGGCTGATGTGCCCAGCACCTGGGCAGCCTGAGTTAGAAACCTTGTCTCTTTCTGCTCTTCCCTCTCCTCACATAGACATGAAAAAGGTGCTTTTCTGAAACCGTACAAGTAAAAAGGTAGGGGGGGGGGGACACACGTGAGTCAAGTAATCCCAAGCTAACTCCAAAAGATTTCAATTATTATTCTTTAACTAACAGAACAGAAATGGGAGGTCCAACCTCAAGGTGTGGAGCTTGGGAACAATGAGAGAGAGAGAGAGAGAGAGAGAGAAAGAGAGAGAGAGAGAGAGAGAGCTGGGCAGGCTAGTGTTTTTCTCTGGGTACCCAAAAGATCACGCCCCAACCTGGTCCAGCCTCTTAAAGGTCATTGACTGAAGGAGGTTCCCCATCACTTTTCCACAAGATCAAAGTCGGGAAAAGTGCAGAACCAGAATCTCTCATGCACAAGTCACTGAATGGTGTGAATGTGACATGGTCCCAATATGTGTAGTAGCAAAAATGAAAAAAACAAAAACAAAAACAAAGCCCAAACAGTTCAAAACTGAAACTAGGGTTGGAATGTAGGTCATTTGGTAGGGTGCATCCTTAGCATGCCTAAGACCCTGGGTTCAGTCCCCAGTTCCCCATAAACTGATACAGTGCTGCAAGCTTGCAATCCCGGCACTAAGACGCAGGGATGGGGAACTAGAAATTTGGGGCCATCTGTTGCTACAGAGTGAATTCAAAGTTACCCTGGCTATGTGAGACTGTCTCAAAAACAAAACAAACAACCCCACACAAAAACAAATACCCCAAACTAAATCAAAGCAAACAACCCTAAACTAAAACAAACAACCCCCAAACTAAAACAAAAACAATAAACTAGCAACAGACATTGTACTACAAGAAAGTTTCAACACAGACTTTCAGAGAAGACACTAGCATGGCTTGTGAAAACCCTGTGGCAGAATGTTTTTCTCTCTGTGAAAGGTTTGGAGAAGCTGAATTTCCCTGTGCTTAAGTTGGAGGGCCTGAGGTTCCGCAGAGAATCAACAAGAATGAAGGACAAGGTGACCTGAAACATGGAGCTGTCGTGGGAAAAGAAATGAGAGAGAGACAGACAGAGAAAGCAGAGGATGTTCTGAAGCCAGACCAAAACAGAGAAAGCCCCTTTCTCTCTGAGAAACACAGAGACACCCCACGCTCACTTCCTCCTGTGCTGCAGCTGCGCAGTGCAGGTCACTCCCCTGGGACCCTCATAAAAGTAGACTATGCAGAACTGCCTGGTGTGAGTGGTGTTGAAGGAAACCGAGGGTGAAGGCAACAAAAGGAAGAGTGGCTCCTCACATCACCTCCCTCACCTCCCTCACCTCCCTTGAGGCTGCAGGGCTGGCAGCAACCCAGATCCCAAGGACAGCTCAGAACTGCGCCCTTTCCTCAAGGAAGTAGGGGGTGGGGGTGGCGTGGGAAGGGGAGGGCTTTGTGAGGAGAGGACAGAGGCTTGGTGAGGGCACAGAGGGGCTAACACAAGGAAACTATAACCATGTTACACGGATGGGGGTGGCTTGTGCAAAGGACAGAGGTTCACCAAGTCACTGTGCCAGGACAGAGGATTGACAGTGGTGAAAATCAAACGAGATGGAAGTACCTGAGAACCCCACACATGACGACATCATGTGTACACCTCCTACAACAGCAATGCAGGTTGATGTGAACTACCCAGAATTGGAACGGTGCCTCCTCTGGCCATAGTCAAGACTATTTCATGTTAGATAAGCAGCCTAATTTTTTTTTGCATATGTCTGTTGGTGTGGTGTGCATGTGTATATATGTTAGTATGTCCGTGTTAGTGGGGGGGGGAGGTGCATATGCCTGGGTGTGTGTGTAGTGGCATTCCAATTGTATTTTAATAAATAAAGGCTGCCTGAAGATCTGAGAGTAAATCAGTCCCACTGGTCAGCCTTACAGACCAGATTATGGTAACACACACCTTTAATCCCAGTGGCCACAATGACACACACCTTTAATCTCAGTAGCCATGATGACACATATCTTTAATCCCAGTAGCCACACTAGTTGCCATAGAAACTGGGTGGTGCATTCCTTTAACGACAGTGGTGCATGCCTTTACTCCCAGCCCTATGGAGGCTTATAAAATGGGAGGAAACAGCTCTCAACAGTCTCGTTCTGAGATTCAGGGAGGCAGCATCGCCATTTCAGACTGAGGTCAAGGTAAGAGCCAGTGGCTGGCTGCTTTGCTTTTCTGATGTTCAGGCTGAACCCCAATTTCTGACCCTGAGTTTGTGTGAGTGTGCATACAGATATGTGTGTGCATGCTTGTAGAGGCCAGAGGCTGACAGGAATCTTCCTCATTGCTCTTTCACCTTGTTCATTGAGGTAGGGTCTCAGCTGAACAGAACTTGTGTCAGGTAGTTAAGGAAGTGAGCTCACTCTGGGGAATTCCTCTCCATTCTCTGAACATAGACTCCTATGCGGGCCTACCTGATATTTTGTGTGTGCTGAGAATCTGAACTCACATCTTCATATTTTCACGGCAGGCACTTTACCCACCGAGCCATCTCCCTGGTCCATAAATCCTGCATGTTTAGAGGAAGAGTTAGCCAGTTGCGATGGTGCCCACCTGTAATCTTGGAATTTGGAGGCAGAAGGACCAAGAGTATGACAGACTGAGCAGCAAGACTTTGTCTCAAAAAAATTGAAAAAGTACAACTTAAGCTCCGTATTTGCTGACTAATGAATGAGGAATTTGTTAAAGTGACTTGGAATGGGAAACTGATAAACGAACAGATGTCACAGACCAAGCAGAAGAGAGTGAAATAATAAAGGAATAAATGACTTGAAGAGAGTATTAGAGACCTCCAATTGATGTTTATTACTGAAAAAGAAAATTTGCTTAATAAAGAACATGAAAGAACCCAGGGGATCTAAATGCTGTATTAAGATCAGAAATCTGCGTGGTACATTTACACAATGGAGTACTACACAGCAGAAAAAAATAACGACAGCCTGAATTTTGCAGGAAAATGGATGGAACTAGAAAGCATTATTTTGAGTGAGGTAACCCAGACACAGACAATTATCACATGTACTCACTCATAGGTAGTTTTTAAACATAAGGCAAAGAAAACCAGCCTACAAACCACAATCCCAAAGAATTTAGACAACAATATGGACACTAAGAGAGACTTACATAGATCTAATCTATGTGGGAAGTAGAAAGTATAAAAAGGCAAGATCTCCTGAATAAATTGGGAGCATGGGGACCTTGGGGAGGGTTGAAGGAGGGAGGGGAGTGGCAGGGAGGGGAGCAGAGAAAAATGTAGAGCTCAATAAATATCATGGGAAAAAAAAAAGATCAGAAATCTGGAGGATGTGGTACAAGCCATCATCCCAGCACCTGAGATCATGAATCTGAACCCTACACACAAAGAACACAATTAGATCCCAGCTCAGCTGAGGTGAGCTGAGGAAAGACGTTGTAAGGAGGGCGCTTGTTTGTTTCCCGGCTGCCCAGACTTCAGAAATAACCACACAGATACTGTATTGATTAAATCACTGCTTGGCCCATTAGCTCTAGCTTCTTATTGCCACGAGGCTGTGATTTACTGGGTAAAGTTCTGGCGTCTGTCTCTGGAGGCTACATGGCTTCTCTCTGACTCCACCCTTCTTTCTCCCAGCATTCAGCTTAGTGTCATGTGTGTCTCCCCCCCCCCCAAGTTCTGCCCTGCTGTAGGTCCAAAGCAGGTTCTTTATTCATTAACGGTATTCACAGCACACAGAGGGGACTCCCGCATCAGAAAGACAAATGGGAAAGGATCTTCAGGGTTTGCAATAAAGTGCAGGGAAGATAGAGCTGGAAGCTTTGAACTAAAAGCTCTGAACAGATTCTACTTCATTCTCAACTGCCATTTAGTAGATTGTGGTACCCAACATCCATGCAAGAAACTGAGTGTGTGTGTCTATTTGGTAGTATGTTACACACGATGGGGAGAGAGTACCTACAAAGTCTTTGTGAGTGAAAATTGTGACTGACAGAATCAGAACAATCAACTGTACTTTGTTCTAAGAGATCTTCCCTAAGGCCTGACTGAAAAAAAAAAAAAAAAGACTTTTTGTAGGCCAAGCATCTGGAATGTGGCGTGTTGAGTTAGAATGGCTGTGTATAGCTTAAAGAAAATAATCGTGAGCTGTGGCCACAACTCTCTCTCGCTACATAACAGCCTTCACAGAGGCAGAGTGTGCGGGTGAAAGTCTGGGACCATGGTGGAGGAAAGGCTTGTGGCTGAGCACACAGGCTCAGGGCTCACCTTTCCTAGTGATCAGGACAGACTTGTGGAGAGCTGCAACCATGCTGGGACTAGACCACTTTCTGCATCACCTGCGTGGATTTCATAAGCGAGGAAGACAGTCCCAGCCATAAGCCGAACAGCTTGTACATCACAGCAGGGGCATGGGTTCCATACTAGATACATGGGACTGGGGAGATGGCTCAGCTGGTAAGAGGTTTTTTTTTCTGTGCAAGCATGGTGGGCATACCTGCTTGTGCCTGTGACCCCAGCATTGTGGGGGAGGGGCAGAGACAGGAAGATGGCTGGGGTTTACTGGTCAGTTGGCCTACCCCAAACCAGGAAGCTCCAGGTACAGTGACAAATTGTCTTAAAGGGATAAGGCAAGTGATACAGGAGGACTCCCATGTCCCCCTCTGGCGTCTGTATGTACATGCATGGTGCATACACTCACAAATGCACAATAGAAGACAGATACCAGCTTCACACAGCTCTGGTTTTTACACAGTTCTGGTTTTCACACACCCATCACCCTAAGGAAGGCAAGGCATTCCAGTTTACAATTTCCTACTGGCTCTTAGGAACGAAAAAATTTGGGGGCGCCAATGGTTACCTGACACTAAGCAGAATTTCCTTTAGAACAGGTGAAAGTTATCAACCAAAGTCTGTACTTTTTGGGGGGCCTCTAGAGACAGACTCCAGCTTTGGGGAAAAAATGCGTAAAATAAACAGAATCAGCTCCAGATTCCTCCCCGTTGGGGAGTCACTTATTCAGGGTGAACTAAATCCCAGCCTCTTTTTCCTCCTTGAGAAGAAGGTATGTAAGAATGCAGGCAGGCTAACAACCGTACTCAAACTTCTACTTCACAGGAGTCAGCACAAATAAGGAAGACGCAAGTCAGCACCGTAAGTGGGAAACACTGACTCAGGTGCAGCCTATGCAACGAAGTCTACAAATCAATCAATAAAATCACATTTGAAGTAAAGCCCGGAAGACTTGAAAACACACTCTGAAGAAGAGCAAGTAGGACTGACTGGGAAATGAGACAGGAAGGGCCACCTCACTGAAAATCATGGCGCCCCCAAATTTTTTCGTTCCTAAGAGCCAGTAGGAAATTGTAAACTGGAATGCCTTGCCTTCCTTAGGGTGATGGGTGTGTGAAAACCAGAACTGTGTAAAAACTCAGAACCATGGCTACCATTTTACATCCGTTAGAGCGCCAGACCCTGAAATGCCAGGTAAAACCCAGAATCAAAGCAGCTGTGGCTCAAACTAGTGACTGTGGATGACCCGGCTGCAAACCAGTATGGTGCTCTCTGGGAAGCTCATGAGCCGACTCTATGACCCAATGTGGTACCGTCTGGGAAGCTCATGGGCCAACTCTATGATCCAATGTGGTGCTCTCTGGGAAACTCAGGAGCTGACTCCATGATCCATCAGGACGAATTCTCTAGAGATGGTCTTCCTAGGGGCAGGTAGGCAGCTGCTCAAAGCAGTATTATTTGCAATGGCAAAAAACTGGAATTAATAAAAAAAAATGTGGGGTTGGGCAGACTGTGATTAACTAAATGTCAACAAATAATGGACCACTATACAGCGGTAAAAGTGAATGGACTCTATTCATGCCATCGTGGACGACTACCGCAAGTATCCAGAACGATAGAGGTTTCAGGACAATATATTCAGCATGATGTCATTTTATGAAGCGCAAAACAAAACTCAGAGCAGTACAGGTTTAGGAATATGTATCTCTGTAGATGGGATACATGCTGAATTGGATAACAGCATTCAGGTTGGTGACCTCTGACCCCAGGGAAGAGGGGAGGGAGTTTGAAACAGAGGAGGGCGCTCAGGACTCTTCCGTGGTATGGGTAAGAATATTTTTAGCCTATGTTTTGGGTACATATGTGTTTCTCTTCTTAGCCTTTAACCTAATAGAGACATTATATGTGTACACTGGATATTTGTTTATTTATTTAGAGATAGGATCTCATTGTGTAGCCCCAGCTTTGCTGGAACTCGAGATCCTCCTGCCTCAGCCACCCAACTGTTAGGATTACAAGCATGTCCCACCTATGTGAATATATAATTTAAAAGCTCAATTAAAAAAAACATATCCAGGGTTTCATAATCACCGACTTTAATAGAAGCCTCACTCATTTCTTCCCTAATCAGTTTACGTTCATTCAGTACTCTGTCTTGACTCTTTTTGGATGGAATTTGGCCATGGGTCGGGCACTCGGACAGCAGCAGCTGGTAGGTTTGCATTTTTCCTGGTGAAGTATTCAAAGTGGAATCTGAGGTTGGACTGTCCTCTGTGTGGTCCGCAGTCCAAGAATTGATGGCATTGTTCCTGAGGCTCTCGCTGGCTGGAATGTTCTCCCCAGAGACAGATCATGCTGGTGGCCCTGGAGTGGGCTTAGTGCCGATGACATGGGGCCAGCTGTTGCTGCTTCCCAAATCCAGGCTGGACATTCCTGCCTTCTTTGGGCTGGGACAAGTACCTACTGACTCTGCTTCTCTTTCTTAAGATGCCAACCTCACCCTCAAGGAGACCGTATTCTTCCAACTGCCCTGAGCTAAGGTGGCTGACTTCAGGCCTGGGTTCTCTGAGTGTGGATTAACTGAACAGAGTCCTCCCCGCCACACACAGAAACACCACCTCTCACGCCCTTAGGCTCCCCTGCCATAGCTACACACTGATTAGCTCCTTGTTATTGATTTACAAAGTCACCTGGAGGAAGGGGTTCAGCTGAATGCTAGTGCATTTGCCTAGCATGCCGAGGGTCTTGCGTTCCACCCTCAGCACAAAGGAAGGAGGAAGGAAAGGCTTCTTTTAAACTAGGTATGCTGGCATAGCAGGCCTGTAGTCCCAACACTCAAGAAGTCAAGGCAGGAGGGTCGTGAGTTCAAGGTCGACCCCAACTACATACTGAGTTCCAGGACAGTTTGAGGGACATAGAGATAAACTAAACTGAAACAAATAAGCAATTTGTTTTCAAGTAAGCTAATACCTTGAAAGTCTTTACTGGTCCCAGTGGTCAGAGTTGCTGGAGGGAATATAGAAGAAGTGGTTTTGTTGTTTTGATTTTTAAAAAAAATTTGGACAGGGTCTCTTTCTATATTCCCAGCTTGCTTAACTTGCTATGTATGTACACCAGGCTGGCCTCAGACTTACAGAGATCTGCAGTGGAAATCTTTACTGAAGAGTTACATGATCCTTTCCCAAATGTCCACTGCAGAAATGTCTTCATTTTTCCTGATGCCTACACATTGGCTCCCAAAACACTGGCTGTGTAGGTGGATAGGAATCTTCTCTTTATATTGAACTTCCAAGGAAGGCTAACTGTGGTAAGGAGGCTGCTAGTTTGTTCCTGGACACTTAGCCCTGAAATAATCACACAGAAACTTTATTAATTAAATCACTGCTTGGCCCATTAGCTCTAGCTTCTTATTGGCTAACTCTTATATGTTAATTTAACCCATTTCTAATAATCTGTGTATCTCCATGTGGCTGTGGCTTACCAGATAAAGTTCCATCTGGCTCCATCGGGGCTACATGGCTTCTTTCTGACTCCATCTCTTTTCTCCCAGCATTCCGTTTAGTTTTCCCTGCCTACCTCTATTCCCTGTGCAGGCCCAAGACAGTTTCTTTATTAACCAATGGTATTCACAGCATACAGAGGGGAATCCCACATCACCTCCCTTTTTCTGTTTAAATAAAAAGGAAGGTTTTAACTTTAATATAGTAAAATTACATAAAACAGTTATCAAGTAAGAGTTACAGTTACAATATTTATATCTACTTTATCTTTTATCATATCTAAGGAAAACTATAATTATAAATTCTTCAACTCCATCAAAGACTCCAGAAGGATATGATATTACCTAAATAAGCAGTAAGTTCATTGTAAGCAACTTCCAAAATTCTAGAATTGACAGAGACATCTCATTGCCTGGAGAGTCACCCAAAGTTCTTCTGTACTGTTGGGACATCCATCTTCAACCTACATGCCCATAGTATCCATGAAACAGGAAATTTGAAGATCTGTTCTGCATTGTAATGACAAAGTCCATCAGTTGCTTTCTTGTGTGTCTGGCAGACTCTTTCATGAAGCAGGAACCCAAATGACTGTCTCACCTTCTTTAGGCAACTTCAGCAGTCATTTCTCTGTGGGTCCTGCATGTTTTGTTCATCAAGCAGGCCAGGCAAGAGCAGTTTCTTGTCCAAATGACTAACAAACTCCATAAGGAGCCTCTTCGATGTCCATCTTCCTCTTGAAGTAGATTGGTGCTGCCAGGAGCAGATGTCATGAAAAGTCCTAAGTTCTTAAACATTTTAAATTCCATATTCTGTAGTCTTTGAAAGCTTTGAAGAATACCTATCTAACTGAAATATATCTTCATATATCTAGAAAACCTAACTAACATGACTACAAGCTTGACTATTATAGACGATTATCTATTAACCTACATTTCTTAATTATACATTACATTTTTAAATGAGTTGCACAAACACAATACCTCAGTCAAGAGCAGAAATATACTCATAACAAAATTGACCTTAAATTTGTATCAATAAACCAAGATCCATACCAATGTGAATCTCTATAGCAGATAACTATCCCTACTTTATAAGAAAAGGAAATGGAGGTTCAAATCTGTCTTGGTCCAGGCTATATAACCTGTGGCACCTGATTTAGGGGTTCCAACTTGATGTCCCATGCCTGTCATCCGAGTACTCTGGAAGCTGGAGAAGGAGGATTATGAAGCCGAGCCCAGCCCAGGCTACATAGTGAGACTTTGTCTCACAAATAAACAGATGAAAACTAAGTAACAATAAAAGCCCTGGAATCCATTGCCCATTCCGGTCCTCTGTTACGGTGCTTAAGTTGGAAATCCAGATGTGGTTCAGAGCATGAGCAGCTGGAGGCCTTCAGGTGGTATGGGCAAGTCACACAGTGCCCTGCTCTGCAATTACACCAATCCTATCCTGCTGGCCTGTGCTGCCCTGGCTCTGCTTGGAGGAGACCCGCCTGTCCTTTTAGTGAGCTGAAGCTGCTCATTCAAAGCACATTGACTGAGATGTCTCTTTGTTACATCCTCCACCAACGATTTAGAAACCTATTTTGACCCAACAAAGCTTTGGGATGTTTATAGAGAAGTCCCCAAAATGTCTGAAACTAAAAATGTATCTATTTTTGAGTGCCCGGCTTAGAAACAACTAAGAGACTGGGTGCCAAGCTTCAGCTCAGAGTGAGTTTTTACGACTTGAGCTATAAACCTATGAAATTAGGGGTTTAAAATGGAAATGCTGACACACTCTGCCCTTCGTAGAATGTCAAGGGTTGGTAGGGGCAGGGCTTTCTGCTCGTTGCTGCAGGGAAGTGGGGGTGGGAGGGTGGGACAGGAGAGGAGGTCCCTTGAAGCATGAGGAAACGTCCTGTCCAACTTTGGACCCTCTGGTTCTCTTCTCAGACCGTCCCAGCCCCACTGTGGCCTGGCTGGAAAAGGCAGCTCCGATCCAGGCCCATCTGGAGATGTTCAGTGTGAGGCCCAGCCAGGCTACAGAGCCCAGCCTGCAGGGGCCTCTCTGGTTTCCAGGCTCCCTGGTGCGGCCCTGGCTGGCTGTGCCCCAGACCCTTTGAACCTAGCGCCTTCCAAGGCACAGTGTGGATCTATGCTCCTTCTAGGACCAGTCACCACTTTCCTCTGCGTCCCTTCTGTGACCGAGGAAGGAGCCATTTCTAAAGTGTCGAGGGCTCACTAATGGCTCCTGGCAGGACTGAGATAGCGTTGTCCTTCGAGAAGGCAAGTTTCTATTAAAAGCTTTCCCTCGCATGGCAACAAAGTGATCCGTCTGAATGTTACTCAGAATTAGCCACGATTTAAACATGAAGACTGAGTCAGATTGCCCAGATTCAAAACCTCGCTACCTAACCTCATGGGACTACTGTTGGATTTAAGCGCACTGCTTGGCATTCCCTAGGAAGAACTGGATGAGGAAGGCCATTTTCTCTTTGAAACTAGAGGCAGGATTGTCAGGAGCTGAAGGGATGGGAGGTGAGGAGGCAGGAGCTGTGGGGTCAGGTGGGAGGGGGCTGCCCTTGAGGGAGGTCATGAAAGAGAGGGAAGGAATGCTCATGCACGGAATGACTGCAGATAGCATTTTTTTTTTTTTTTTGCACGGTGCTTTTACAGTTGTAACCATTGGGTCACAGCATCCCTGGGAGGTGGGCTTGATCTCCGCTTTAAAGACTGTGACTCTGAGGAGTTCAGTGGCTTGGCCAAGGAGAAGGAAGGAAATGAAAAGCCCGGGCTTGAACTGAGCATCTTGGTGCTGAGTCCGGTGCTCCCTTCGCCATGTCAGGGATCCCCCAGAATACCAAGCAGTGGCTGTTGGGGATGCTGAGTTCTTATTACCCGATGGCCCTTAATTTAAAGATTTATTTTTAAAATGTATTCATTAATTATAGGCAAAGGTCTTTTGCAGCCCTGGTTGGTCTGGACCTTGTTGTATAGCCAGGAATGAAGTTGAAGTGCTACTCTTCCTGCCTTTACCTCCCAAGTGCTGGGTTTATAGATGTGCACCACCATCTACTACCATGTCCATGTTAATGCAGTACTGAGAATCAAATGATGGTTTTTGTGCACACTAGGCAAGCACTCTACCAAAGGAGCTACAGCCCTAGCGCCCGCAGGCTGACTTGTATGCCTTTAAAAACTGGCACACAATCTAAAGAAAGTGCCATGTTTGCTTTATCACTGAGAATTTAGAAACCTGCTTGGCATTGGTTTGACCAGGCTAAAATGGGCACCTGCCCTCTCGTAGGATCAAGTGCTGGACCTTCCAGAGGTTCAGCAAGCAGTCTACCACCGAGCTACACACCGGGACAGCCTACTAGTTTGAAAATGGAATTGTGTTCAATTTTTCTAACTTCTCTTTCTTTTATACTATCTCCAATTTTTTTGGGGGGGGGAGCACTTTCTCCAATTTTTTAAAAAGTGATTTTCTTTCCCCCAAGGATCTCTTAGAATATAATTGGAGAAAAACAGTGTTAGCTTGTAGAATCTCAAAGGAAGGCATGTAGTCACATAGGGACCACCATGTCTTCTGTACCATGGAGACATTTGTACATATCCCCATTCTGGAAATTGGCTTTGTTTTCTCTGTAGACCAGGTTGGTCTCGAACTCACAGAGATCTGCCTGCCTCTGCCTCCTGAGTGCTGGGATTAAAGATGTGCGCCACCACTGCTCCATTTTTATTTTTTCCTGCATATTCATTCTGATTCCCTTTTTTTTTCTCCCTCCAGCTCCTACCTCCCTTGACATGAGACAAGAGTCTCACTATGCAGCCCACACTGGCATCAGTAACATCCTTCTCATCCCCAGAGCTGGGATTACAGGCATGCACCACTATTGGACCTAAAGGAATATTCTTTAAAAAAAAAAGATAAGCTCTAGAAATAAGCATTAAAAGTAGATGATCAAGGTCATGCAAGGTTGAAAGTTGGGGGCACACCATGCATTTTGTAGGGTTCAAGGTGGAGAGCTTCATTTGTCTATCCTCCTGCTAGGAGATCTGCTCATGAGCAGAGGGGGTGGTGGTGGCATTGCCCGTGTTGTGGAAATACAGCTCAAGAGGACTGTGATGAAATATTAACTTTGAGCAACAGTAAAATGAGAAGCTAACGTACTGCAAACACGGAAACACATTTGGACCAGTGAGGAGTGTGAAGCACAGGACTCAGACGGTCAGCAGAGGCCAGCCACATAAGGGAAAGAAGGGGACCTGAGGCACCAGAAGAGACACAAGCACAGAGCCTCACAGTAAGGGGACCAGTAGGACCTTCAGAAGTGTGCTTTTCTTATTGTCATTGCTGTGCTTAAATTAGCCATTTGATAAAGTATAGTTTATTTTGTGATCTACATTCAGTTGTCACACATCTAGTCCATCCATTAAGAGGATTAATCAGATTCTTCAAGAGTCTTTATGGGGGGCTGGAGAGATGGCTCAGTGGTTAAGAGCTCCGGCTGCTCTTTGAGAGGACTGGGGTTCAATTCCCAGCACACATGTGGCAGCTCACAACTGTGTGTAACTCCAGTTCTAGGGGATCTGACACCCTCACACAGATATATACAGGCATAGCACTAGTGCACATTAAATAAATAAATAAATCTTTTAAAAAATGTCAGCAGATGAGATAAACTGCTCAGTTGAATGTGGTGGCATACCCAGCACCTGGAAGCTGAGGCAGGAGGATTACTGCAAGTTCAAAGCCAGGATGGGTCTACACAGCGAGTTCTAGGCCAGCCAAGGCTACATAATGAGACCCTGTCATTTTATTTAAAAAAGGCAAGATTAACCATAATAACCACGAGTAGAATTGCAGCCCACTCCTTCCCTTTGGTACACCGAGGTCAGTCTGCGAGGGTCTCACTACTCCTTTCTGAATACAGTCCATAATTTGTCCCATTTGGTCATGTATCTCACCAGAGCTGGCAAGCATCTTACTCCGTCCAGAAACAGACTCAAAAATCAGGAGGAAAGGAAAACATAAAGCCCGATGGGAAAGGATGAAGGGGCCTGTCACCCGCTGTGACTCTACACTTACTACTTCATCACACTGATTCGTTCATTTAACCATTGTGACTCTGAGGCAGAGATTTAATTTTTTCTATTTTTTTGTTGCTTTTTTTGTTTGTTTGTTTTGTTTTTTTGAGACAGGTTTTCTCTGTAGCTTTGGAGCCTGTCCTGGAACTCACTCCGTAGACCAGGTTGGCCACGAACTCACAGAGATCTGCCTGTCTCTGCCTCCCAGGTGCTGGAATTACAGGCATGAACCACCACTGCCCAGCCTTATTTTTCTTCTGTTTTACAGATAATGAATTTGTGGCTCAGGGTGGTCCAGCCCCATGTCTCACAATGAACTTGTGCAGAAGTGAAGACTCAGACTTGTCCCTGACTGCAAAATTCAGGGTCACCCCATCATGCCACACCATCTTCAATAAGATCTCTGAACAGCCAAGATTCACATGACAAGCATGATTCAAAATGGCAGGATCAGTAGAGACACATTCCTTGATTCATTATGGGAGTGTATCCCAATAAACCCATTGTGGGTTGAAAGATCTAAGTCAAAACTGCATTTACTAAGCCAAGCTACCAACACCCCAGCTCAGCCCAGCTAGCGGCAAAGGTGCTGAGAACACTTGAGCAAATGCATTTAATGAAGCCAGCGAATGATGAAGCATTAGCTATCCCAAGTAATTTTAGTGACTATCTATTCAATAAATACCGGCTACATGGTCCACTCTACAATATTGTTTCCCCTGGCAACCAGGTGACAGCGTCATGAGATAATACTGAACTGCATTTCTTCACCCTGGGAAAAGATCAAAATCCAAAACTTTGAAGTTTCTAATGGGTGCCGGGGCTTTCATATCATTGTGAAGTGGGAAGACAGTTCAACTGGGCACTGTGGAACTCGGACAGAACATGGCTGCCCTTGCTTTACACTTAATTCTAAGCTGTGGTTGTCTGTTTCTAAAAAGTGGTAAATTAAAAGGTAGGCTTCGCTGGGGATGTGGTTTAGTGGAAGAGCACTTGCCTAGCACAATCAAGGCCCTGGTTCAATTCTAAGAACTGCTGGAGTTGGGGCGGGGGGGGGGCACAAACCCTAAACCAGAGCAAAACCGGGAAAATAAAAAGCAATAGCAAAAACCCAAAGCAGGGAGACGTGTCTTGTGAGTAAGGATACTGATCATAGAGAAAAGACAGATGCCAGCTTGGGAGTATGGCCGAGGACCACATTAAAAACCAGATGTCAGACTAAAGTCACGGAATGAATAATCGTGTCTGTTCACAGAGTCAAGCTAAAGTCGGCAGCCGCTATCACTGAGATACCAATCTATTGTGTTCTGCTCTATAGCTGGACAGGACAGAAAAACCCAGGGCTCCCACTGGTTCACAAGGAGGCTTTGCAGCAGGCTTCATTGATCAGGAAGTTTGGGAGGAAAAGCCCTTTAAAAAAAACAACAGGATTATAAATGACATCATCCTGGAGCCAGCACAGTGAGTGTGAGCTGCCATCCCCATTTTATAGATGAGAAACGGGAGCCTTAAGCTGTTTGCCTAAGATCACACAGCTCTTAACAGTGGGAACCAGGGCTGAGGGGCAGGCTTGCTGACTCCAGAGCCAGCGTGTTCCCACGAGGGTAGTGGAGTCCCCACATCTACAGAGATGGCTCTGGTCGTTAAAGGAAGATAACTGAGGACTGTGTGGGGAACCAGGGCAATTGAAGGGAAGTGGGCTTCAAGTGGCAAGCTCCTAGAGACACTGTGGCTGCCCGCAACAACCAGATGTTCAGAGAGGGGCTGGCCAATAAACCTGAGTCCCGACACCTTTTCCTCCTCATTGATATATAAGTTCACGTGTCTTTCTTAAAAGCACTCTTACATGTCGTCCGGGAGGAATTTGACGGAAAATCCAGTTTGGGAAGGGTTTTCTCACAGTTGTGGAACAGCACGGGTGCGTGCTGCCTGCCTTCTTTAGCAGGATCTGCACAAATGCCCGCACTGTGCTCCCAAGACCATCCTTGTCATGAAGAAGACGCTGTGGGCTGCAGAAGCGGTTCACTTTCCAGAGCCCTTTCTAATGATGCTGCAGGAGGGGAAGGCTAGTTATAAATTGTCCCTCAAATCCCTGAAAGGTTGAAAGGTAAGCAATGACTTGTCATCTTCAGGACTCATCGGATTTACAAGTTTATCCCTGAATAGGTTCAGGGCGGAGAGTGGACCTCATTAAACTTAATCATATCAATCTGAGGCCCCAGTAAAGCTGGGTCAGTGTGGCTGCTATCAGAGAGTCGGGACATGTCTCAGACAAGGATGTAGCATCCTGGTAGTCACGAATACCCGGGTCAGATAACAGCCAGGGATTTAGGAGACATCTACTGGAGACACTAGTCATCTTAATAATGACAATAGCTACAGAGAGCATCCCAGAACCAAACACACAGCTAATAAAACTACTGAGGTTCAGGGGGCAGGCCAGAGCTAACCGCAGAATCATCAGGGCATTACAAGCCCTGTTAACAAGAGAAAAAAAAAAAGTCAGCAACAGGAACCTTGAGTGTAACAAGTCAACAAAACCTTGAATGTAATAAGTTGCCAGTTTGAGGTTCCCAGGGGTTGCCCAGAGCTGTGTACACAGACAGGCCTCCATGGCATCTACAGCCCAGAGCCGGAGGGCATTTAGATGTGCAAGATGAAGAAAAGAATTAGGGCTGGGGAGAATCCACACAGTGAATTTTTGCTTTTCTTTTCTTTTTTTTTTTTTTTTTTAAAGACTAAACTGAAAGTTTAGATTGCCCTAACCGGAAGTGAAGACTCCATACAGTGACTTCTCCCTCCTAAACCTTGGGAAACATAAACATTTTCCAGGAAAGATCATAGTCGATATTTTTCTCTCCAGCCAAAGCCACTTCACTTTCTTAAGTGGACCCTCGAGTCTACGCGTCCCTAACGAGCAAAAACATTAGGTTACTCTCCTGCGCGTCACTACAGAATGAAGCACAAAACGCAGGAGCCCATCTGCAGGCTTAGCGGAGGTCCCCACAACGGAGGCCTCCCTCTTCTCTCATAGGCTCCATCATCGAACTTCAGCCACTGTTCCCCCACACATGCTACTCACAGGGCTGGCCTCAAACCAGCCCTCCTCCTTCCTCAGCCTCCTGGGTGCTGGGATTATAGGTGTGTCCCACCACATTTGTCTTCAACCCAAGACACTGGAGCACAAGAAAATACAGGACTTCACAGGATAGACGAATCTTCTGGAAGAAGTGTCCCATTTCCTTTCTCCCTTCCCTTCCCCTTGCTCCCTCTTGCTCTCTCCTTCAAACAGCTTCTGCTTGACAGTTCCCTATTTGGTTCTGGAATAATTGAGATTAATTATAACACTGCCTGTCACATGCACAGCGCACATGTGTGTGTATGCGCGTGGAAGCCAGAGGTGGATGCTGGCTGTGTGTCTTCTTTTCTCACTGTCTGCCTTAGTTTTTGAGAGAGAGTCTCACTGAATCTGGAGCTCATTGATGATTTGGCCAACAAGTCCTGGGGATCTCTATGCGTGTTCCCGGCCTACCCCCTGCACTGGGGTTTCAGGTACAGAAGCTGAGCTCAGAGATATACATGGGTTCTGGGGATCCAAACTTGGGTCTTCATGTTTGTGTGGCAGGCACTTAATCCACTGAGCCACCTACCTATCCCTGTCCCATACATTTTCACGGTCCCTAGGTAAACCCTATGTTTTTAGCAAAGTCTCCATAACCAGCCCTAGGCACTAATACACTCCCTTATTGCTGTAAATCTGTCTCTACTGCTGTAAATCTGTCTCTATTGGCCATTATATAAATACAATACAGGCTCTCTTGTGTTTCTCCCTTTTTCACTGAGAATGTTATGTATGTTTTTCCATAATATGCCATGTAGCGGTCCTTTCACCCTTTTTACAACTAAATAATCTTCCACTACATTCATGTATTACATTTGTCCAAACACCGCCCATTAATAGGTCTTATATTGCATTCACCTTTGATCTCTCATGAATGAAGCAGTTTTACATATTCAAGTACAAGTTTTTAAACTCAGTTGTGTGTTTGCACAAGTGCACGTACATGTACGCTATAGGAACCAAACTCAGGTCAGTTGTGTGTTTGCCCAAGTGCATGTACATGTACGCTAGGAGCCAAACTCAGGGGCCTTGCTATGCCAGCCATGCGCTCTCCTCCTGAGTCACATCTTCCGCCAAGCACAGCATTTTGGTGTGGACATGTTTTTGTTGCTGTTGGGTCTATATCTAAGAGTGGAATTGCCTGGCCGTATGTTAGTTATGGCAACAGCCTGCGGAACTTCCAGAATATCTGCCAAAAGCGGCTACACGTTTTCCATTCCCCTAGCAGCACATGGCAGACCTGATTTGCCACAACTCTGTAACCCCAGGCTTACTAGTATCTGGTCGATTTGATTCTAGTCTCCTAGTGTGTGTGTGTGTTCATGTCTATGTGTTCATGCGCATGTGCACGAGGCAAGGAGTGGAATCGCTTTATGGTTTTGATTGATGTTTCCCTGATGATTAAGGATGCTGAGCATCTCTCTGTCACTGTCAGTCATTTGTCTACCTTCTTTGTAGAAATCTCTGGATCATTTACCCACTTAAAAACTGGGCTAGTTCTTCATTTTATTACTGAGATAGTAGAATTCTTTGCTTATTTAAAGTACAAATTCTACATCAGAAATACAATTACAAGTAGGTTGTCTTTGACAGTGTCCTTTGGGGCACATGGGATTTTATAATTTTACTGAGGCAGGGTCTCAGCCACCATGTACCCAGGCTGGTTTCTTCAGTCGCCCTGCTTTGGTTCTGAGTGTTGAGATTACAGGCATACGCCACTCCACTTCTCCCCGGGCTGGAGGTCAAAGCCATGGTGATGAACATGCAGGGGTGCTTAGCCCTACATCTCCTTAGAGTTAGCTCTAAGCTAAGCGGTTGTGGCTGGTGGCAGCACATGCCTTTAATCCCAGCACTTAGGGGGCAGAAGCAGGCAGATCTCTGTGAGTTCGAGGCCAGCCTGGTCTACAGAGTGAGTTCCAGGACCTCCAGGACTACACAGAGAGATCCTGTCTTGGAGAACAAAACAAAACCAAAACAAACAAAAAAAGATAAATGTTAACTCTTTCTCTGTGAAATGGACTTGGGACTCCTGTTGAAAATTATTCGAGGGGGGTTCCTGTCTGGACTTCTTAACACTATGTTGGTTACTTTAAGGTCTGTCAAGATTCTCTGTGGATTTCAGGATCAGTTTGTGGATTTCCACCAGGAATCCAAGAAAGTGTCTGGTTAGGACGGCAGTGCACTACAGATCGATTCAGGGGACACTGCCATTGCGGTGGTTGGTGCAACTTCTGAGACACTTTATATTGTTTTTGAATTGCTGTTTTTTTAAATGTCTTTTTTCCCCCCTTTGGTAGTGGTGGTACATAGAGCTCAAGCCTGAGCCCTGCAATCCAGACTTACTGATCTGTGCTTGAAATGCCAGCTACCTGGGAAGCCGATACAGCTTAAGGACAGCATGGACAACATAGATCCTGTGCACAAGTATTGAACCGGGAACCTAGCCCTCCAGTCCCTTGGCTTTGTTTTGTTTTGTTTTTTTCAAGACAGGGTTTCTCTGTAGCTTTGGAGCCTGTCCTGGAACTAGCTCTTGTAGACCAGGCTGGCCTCGAACTCACAGTGATCCACCTGCCTCTGCCTCCCGAATGCTGGGATTAAAGGCGTGTGCCACCACTGCCCAGCTTGTCTTTTGTTTTAAAGACAGGGTCTCAAGTAGTCCATAATGACCTTGAACTCACTACATAGGTTGGTTTTAAATGCCCGCTCCTCCTTCATCTTCCCAATTTCTGTGATTTTTCCCAGTGTGGAATTGCTACTTTAGACAGATACTTGAAAAGTTCTCATTTTCAAATTCTTCACCAACTGTCATAGAAGTTAATTCACTTTTCTTTTATGCTCCAATTTTTGAGATTATAGTATAATTACATCATGTTTTTATTTCCTTTTCCCCTCCAACCCCACCCACCAACTTTCCCTCCCTCAAATTCATGAAATCTTTTTCATATATATTTTCACATACACATATATATTTTTGTATACACACACATATATTCACGCACACACATGACCTGCGTAGTCCATAATATAAGTTGGATGAACATGTTTCCAAGACTGATATCAGTGTTGTCGCTCCAGAGGAAGACAATTTCTCCCATTCTTTGCACTCATCAGCTGCTGGTAGCTCTTTGTGGCGGGGTGAGGCCCAGCGAGCTCTCTCTGACCATATTAGCATGTCTATTAGAGTCATCCTTGTTCATGTCTTGCTTGGGCAGCCATACTGGTGAGACTTCCATGAGTGTAGCTTCTGATATTCCTAAATGGCACACTATCGTAGCAAACTTCCTGACCCTCTGGCTCTTACCGTCTCCCCCATCCATAGGTGCAGGGGCTATTCTATAGATGCATCCGCTGGGGCTGGGCTCCATAACTCTGCACTTTAACCAATTTTATAATATTCTGTAATGGTCTCCATCTGTTGCAAAAAGAAATTTCCTTGGTGAAGGGGTAAGAAGTATACTTATCTGTGGATTTAATGATAAATATTTATAATGTAGTTAGGAATTGTGCTGGTTTAGCAAAGTGATGGTTTTAACTTCTCCTCCAAGATCCATGACTTCATTAGCCTTGGGAAACCGGCTAGGTTTCCGGTTCTAGGCTTTATTTCCTCCTTATTGAGCAGGCCTCACCTCCAGCTAGAGAGCTGTCGGCTGCCACCGGGGAATGCTGCCACTGCTGCGATCTCTGAGTGACAATGCCATGTCAGTCATCGTGTGGTTCATAGGTGTCACAGCTGGGTAGAACTGTTGGCTGCTTCCCTCCTTTGGAAACTTGCATGGTGCCTTCTGATGGAGTTAAAACTTGGAACTCACCTCTTGCTTCTAATCTAATGCTATCTTAAGGAATGCCTTAGAATGTTCTACACACACCAACAGCAAATACTGATTTATTTCTTCTCTTTGGTTTTTTTGTTTGTTTCTTGGAGAGCTGGCAAGGAATTGGTGTTAGCTCGTTAGATGTTTGGCAGAATTCTCCGGTAAAGACAACTGGTTCTGGGTAATTTGTGAGTGGTTAAAAAAATTCATTCTGTATTCACCATAGTTTTTTTTTGTTTTCCCCAGGTTGTTGATTTCATCTTGACTCAGTGTTAATGATCTTAGTGTGTTTTGGGATTCTTCCATTTTGCTTAGGTTATCTAATTTCATGGAATACAATTATTAATAGTATTCCTTTATAACCTCCTTTTGTCATTTGTGATTCTCCTAATTTGTATCTTATTTTCCCTTAGCCAATCAAGCTGAAGATTTTCTCACTTTGAATTTTATAAATCTTAAAAAACTTTATCCATTTGTGCATACGTGTTTGCATGCATGAGGTGTGTGTGTCTGTGTGTGTGTGTGTGTGTGTAAGCACATGTGTCAAGGCACACATGTGACAGTCACACAGGCCAACTTACAGGACTTTGCTTCCTTCTTTCATCTCATATCTTTAGATAGTGTTTATAAGATAGTATCTTTAGATAGTGTTTATGATACATTGTATCTTTAAATAGAGTGTTTATGGCATTGTGATCTTTTAAAAATATAGGCTAAGAACTTCCTCAAGAGCATTTCTTTATTTACATCTCACAGGTTCAGTAGGCTGTGCCTTTGTTTTTGTTCATTCCAAGGTATCTTCTAATCTCTCTTGGTCCCATTGATTTTTAAAAGCACATCAATTTCTTTCCTACTTTCTAATTTCATTTCCTTCATCCAGGTAGAATATCCTAGGTGTTATCTTTATCCTTTAACATGTACCGCTTTATGGTCTGGTGAATGGTCTATCCCAGCAGGCTACAGATCATGGAGACCCTAATATCACGGATGAATCATCGCCGAGGCACCACAACATGACCTGGGGAAGTCCACGTCCTTCTCTGAGACTCACCGTCTCTGTCTGCAGAAAATGGACTAGTTTAGATTAGCGGACTTCGAAGGGTATAGGGATGGCTTTATTCTCCAATTTTTCCCACTAGCTAGAATAAGTCCTTTAATCTCTCTGAAGCAAAGTTTATCTTTAAGACAGGAATAGACACTGTGGTTTTATAGGAGACAGAATAGCCTTGGAGTCTGGAGAGACAGCTCAGCCGTTAAGAGCAGTGACAGCTCTTTCAGAGGACCTAAGTCTGACTCCCAGCACCTACATGGCAGCTAACAAACCATCTATAACTCCAGTTTTAGGGGATCCAATGCTCTTTTCTGGCCTTCTCAGACACTAGGCACACTGCACAAGCTACATATACATACATGCAGGCAAAATACTCATGCGTCTAAAAACATTTAAATCTCTAAAAAAAAAAAAAAAGAAAATAGAATGGCATATGCTAATTAATGTCATTAGAGTCCCTCAAGAAATGGGCTCTTTTTCATTTGTTCTCAGACAATGATGGCTGCCAGTTTTAACTGGTGTGATGGAAACACTGGTGTATTTGCCCTGATAACAAAGGTAAATTTTCTCAAGTTGTTTTATTAAACACATGGTGTCTATGTAATTGAGGACCAACTAAGCCAGGAGGCCAAGTTCACCAAACACAGACTTCTCTTGTCTGATTTCACCTCAAAGGCACAAGACACTAGAAGTGGGGTGCCTTGAGGTAGCCTCAATCTGAGCTTTAATGAGACTTTATTGTTTTGCTTTTTAAGATAGGGACTCAAGTAATCCACCTTGAACTCACTGTACAGTTGAAGATGGTTTTGAACTCCTGACCAGCCAATCTCTGCCTCTGAGTAAGGGGATCATTGGCATCACCCCATTATCCATCATATCGGGATTGTTTATTTGTTTGTTTGAGACAGGGTTTCTCTGTGCAGCCTTGGCTGTCCTGGAACATGTTCTGTAGACCAGGCTGGCCTTGAACTCAAAAATCCACTTGCCTCTACCTCCTGAGTGCTAGGATTAAAGGCATGCACCACCACACCAGGCTCACACTGTTTTGTTTTGTTTTTCATGTTTTGTTTTGTTTTTCGAGACAGGGTTTCTATGTGGCTTTGGAGCCTGTCCTGGAACAAGCTCTTGTAGATCAGGCTGGCTTCGAACTCACAGAGATTCGCCTGCCTCTGTCTCCCAAGTGCTGGGATTAAAGGCGTGCGCCACCACCGCCCGGTCACACTGGTTTTTTTTTTTTTTTTGGCATTTTTCCACAGGGTTAGGGCTTATTGGATAGCAATAAATGCCCAAGTTGCATCATTGGCTTCAATTCACCAACTATGGATTTCACTTGATATTCATGGCCATTGGCAAACACAGAGTCTTCCTGATTGCTGATATTAGCTCTGTGATCACACATTACATTTCACACAATACTAGGGAGATTCCCCCAAAGAGTTAAAGGACTTCTGGGTCCAGAGGGGCCTTAGTAAAGACAGGATCGGATGCAGGTGGTGAGATAAGATATTGATATAGCTAACACTGTTACAGAGCTGTTCAGGCAAAGGGCTGCCAAGCGCTGAGCTGCATCAAGGCCCTGAGCTGGCTCTAAGCTTTCAGAGTCCAAATGACGAAATGGAGGTTGGCCGTGTCAAGCAAGGAGATCATGTTGAACAGAAAATCCAGGAAGAGACTCAATAGTTTGTTTCCTGCCCATACCACAATGCACGTACATGATGATCAGATAATGGCCGTGAGTACCACCACACCTCACTCAGTACTTGGTGTCCGTCTTTATGTATGACCCAGGTGAAGGGGTTGTGTCGTTCATTGTTGTGTTTGATAAGCTCATAACTGTTTTTGTTGGTTGTTTTTGTTTTTTTTCTGATAGCTTTGAAATGCCCATGAGGCCAGATGTTCCTGATTTAAGTTGGTAAAGTTTCTAGGTGGTGATATTTTGTATAAATAAGTTATTTTTCAGCCTGTGTCTTATGACTTGTGACAGACAGGTGATGGCCACGTACAGACACGAACAAGATGCAAACCCATCCTGCCTCAACACCTGCACTCACAATGGGCACATTGCTGGGTTTGGTTTGGTTGTGCCTGCAGCGGCCAGAGTAGCATCTCAGGTGCTGTTCATTAGGGCACATCACTTGGTCATTATTATTTTTTTTTTAGCATTTTTTAAAAATTTATTTTTTTTTTAAATTTTTAATTTTTTTATTTTTCTCTGCTCCCCTCCCTGCCACTCCCCTCCCTCCCTCAACCCTTCCCCAAAGGTCCCCATGCACCCAATTTATTCAGGAGATCTTGTCTTTTTATACTTTCTACTTCCCACGTAGATTATATCTATGTAGGTCTCTCTTAGTGTCTATATTGTTGTCTAAATTCTCTGGGATTGTGGTTTGTAAAATGGTTTTCTTTGCCTTATGTTTAAAAACCACCTATGAGTGAGTACAGGTGATAATTGTCTTTCTGTGTCTGGGTTACCTCACTCAAAATAATGCTTTCTAGTTCCATCCATTTTCCTGCAAAATTTAGGCTGTCGTTATTTTTTTCTGCTATGTAGTACTCCATTGTGTAAATGGACCACATTTTTTTTTATCCATTCTTTGATCGAGGGGCATTTAGGTTGTTCACACTGGGGTTTTTAACCATGGGATAGTCTCTATTTTGTATTAATTAACTTTTCCTCCTTAGGGCCCTAGGTTTCAAAATCGTTTGCTTTACAGTTCCTTGGTAGCTAGAACCCCTTCCCTCATGGTGTATTACCTTCTCTCCAAAACCCTGGAGAAGCAGTCAAAGAAAGTCAAAGAAGTATGGGCACATGTGAGATCCCCAAAACCAGTTTCCCCAAACCCTCTCAATCTTCAGTTGACACCAACAGCATCTGGCTTTGTTGTCAGTGAATATGGTTGAACAAGAGGGAAGTAATGTGGACTGTGCAATCCCCCTACCTCAGCTTCATGAATGCTAAATTGATGAGTATCCCTCCCCTACAAGGGATTGAAATCTAGGAAAAAGAAGAAAGCACCAATCAGATCATGCGATATAACATGAATGTTGTTATAAAGTTTACCATATAGCTTACGTAAGTATGAGGGGCTAAGCTCCTCAGCAGAGGAGGGTGGTAAGTGAGTTCAGGCCTAGAGTGCTGGCCCGGCAGGCACGAGGCCCTGGGTTCAACCCCCTGCACCCCATAACACAGAACTGATGCAGAGCATAAGGACCACAAAGCATGTGAGGGTGGAAGGATGGGTCACGGGGTGTATGTGTAGGAGAGAGCAGAATCGTAAGAGAAAGAAGTTCACCAGGTGGTTGCTGAGGTTATCTAGATACCAGAAGAACCATTTTAGGATTGAATAGGGGTTACAGGTTGTACCTCTTAGTAAAGCACCCCCAAACTATGGAATACCACGGTAGAGAACGAATATGGGGAGGCAGGCCTGACTCTAAGCATTTAAACCATGTTTCTCTAAAGAAACTTGCTTGTCAGACATACCACAGGTCTGACCCAACCAGTTGGGGTGCTGAAGAATGAGGGGGAGGAAGCTGGGTTGAGCCTGAACCCACTTGCTCTTGCCAAAGATGAGGAGCGTAGACTTCCTATCTTAATAGCCTAAATTTCAGCAGCTAGGGAAGGGATCAAGGGTCGTTTGTTCCTGGTTGAGAATCACCTAGGAGTATCCTCGCCCACGTCCCAGGGAAGAGCAGCCTCACTAGAGGAGCCAGCAGGGACTCCAAAGCTCTGCCCTGGACCAAGGCTCCAAAAACGCAGCAGCCACCACGCTTTCCTTGGAGCAGCCTCTAAGCTTTTATTAGCTTTTTGCTGTTTTTCTAGGTTAAACCCATTGGAAATTGGCTTCTCTTTAAAAAGAGGTCTATTTTGCTTGAGAATACAGCATTTGTAGAGTAATCTGTAGGGTTTTGGACCAAAGGTTTTCTGTCCATGGTGTATCACATGGGGAGGGTTTAACCCAAGTGAAAGGCTAGCTTGAGAAACTGTATGAAAAAAAAATAGACAATTACACCATATAGAGGGACAGAAATGGTGTGTGGCTTAGCTCTTCAGTGAACCTTGAGGAGTCTGGCTTTGTCTTCCTTAAACTCGGCGAGCTGACAGGTGTTTCCAGAACGAGCAGTCATGTTTATTTAAGGCCAGCATTGGAAGCCAGCGAACAGGCTGAGGCTCCCTGGCTCTGAGTTTGCAGTGTGATTTTGGAATTTTCTCTCTACAACATTAACCACACATTCCTGAAAGAGTACTGAGTGTGCTGGGAAGGATGTAAAATGTCAACACTGAACTAAGATCACAAAATTCCTGCAACCCAAGCAAACATGTTGTTAGGGATCAAACTGAAGACGTGCAAATCAGAACCAATCCTTTAACCGGCCCCTCAGCCTGTGGGCTCATCTCAGAGCGCCAAGTATTCCTGAAAGATCTGGGCAGCGGTACCTCCCTCGGCTTCTATCCTTCTCTGAAGAGCTCAGTCCTGTTTTCCAGACGTGACTTCACTCGATCTCCAATAACAGAGCCAGAGAGAGGAGCGGGGCTTGATCTCTGCGGAGGGAGCGTGCCCAGTGGAGAAATTCTGTTCATGTCACATAGGATGTTTGGTCAAAGAGTCTCTTTGTGTCTCCTGTATCCTCTGATTCACAAAGGTCATGGCATATAGAAACTGGGAGACAACTTAGACACCACCTCGCACCCCCCTTTCTCTGACTTCATTTGCAAGTCAAATTTTCAAACAATTTTTAAGAATTATAAATGCCACCCAAAAAGGGACATTAGAAAAAAACCACTGCCATCTCACAAAAGAAGAGGTATTTTAGTGCCAGAGGTAGAAAAAGTGACACCAAGGTCGATGCTCGTCCAGCACGAACCAGCTGCAGCTTGGCGTTAAGGTATATGCATGAGCATACCATGCTTTCCTAATTTTTCTCTTTTTGGCATCACAGGCCAGCACCAGAACAAGGGTAAACATATAGGAATTTGCCCACGCCTTTACTTACGAGGATTAAGACCTGCAAAAGGAAGTGGGGCTGCCAGACAAAATAAAGGACACCAGTTAAAGCAGAATCCCATGCAATGTCTGAGACGTACTAACTAGTACTTCCTTGTTTATCTGAAATGCAAATTTAATGGGTCCCCGCCACTTTTATTTGCTGAACCTGGCATCTCTGAAAGGCAGTGCCTTCTAGTTACTTGAAGCAGCCGTCACTGAACCAAAGAACTGGGAGTCGTAGGCTCTGAGTCCGGAAACACGTGACCTTTTAAACACGCCACTGTCCTGATCTAACTGCCACACTCCGTCGGCCACACTCCACACAGCTCGGGCGCTTGGCACCGTTCGTGCCCCTCAAAGTCTAATCCCATTATTCTTAATTTTATTACTGTCTTCTTTATATCTCAGTTTTTTCTCTCTCTGTCATGGTGATATCAACTTTTTCCATTTCAGGAAATGTAGTCTTAAAAATGAAGAGGTGGAGCCGGGCGGTGGTGGCGCACGCCTTGAATCCCAGCACTCGGGAGGCAGAGGCAGGTGGCTCTCTGTGTTTGAGGCCAGCCTGGTCTACAGGGCGAGTTCCAGGACAGCCAGGCCTACACAGAGAAACCCTGCCTTGAAAAACCAAAATAAATAAATAAATGATAAATAAAATGAAAAGGTGGAGTGTTTTTTTGTTTTTTTTAAAGATTTATTTATTTATTATGTATACAACATTCCTTCCATGTATGCTTGCATGCCAGAAGAGGGTGCCAGATCTTACTACAGATGGTTGTGAGCCACCATGTGGTTGCTGGGAATTGAACTCAGGACCTCTGGAAGAGCAGTCAGTGCTCTTAACCTCTGAGCCATCTCTCCAGCCCCTGTTTTTTGTTTTTTAAACTTCATTTTTTGTGTTGCTAGGGACTGGGTCTTTGACAGTGGTTCTTAACCTTCCTAATGCTGTGACCCTTTAATATAGTTCCTCATGTTGTGGTGACCCCCAATCAATTATTCTCATTACTACCGCATAACTGTAATTTTGCTATTGTTATGAATCATAATGTGAATATCTGTGTTTTCTGATGGTCTTAGGTGACTCTTGTGAAAAGACCTATAGGTTGAGGGCCACTGGTCTAGAACTTTCTATGTATCAGACGGGAATTCTATCAGAGAGGAATGACATCTTTAGCTGCTCCTCTCCGAAGAATTCTTTTATATGGACTTATAGGTACTGGAAGTTTTTTTTTTTAAACTAGAAGAAACTAAAGAAAAATAATTAAAGATTCTGCTATCCACTTCTGCAATTCCCCTCTTTTGAAGTGTGGTTTGAGCTGAAGTGTGCAGAGAGCAAACAGCCTCCCACAGAGGTGCGGCTCAAAGGCAGAGTTTTCAAAGCAGCTGTGAATGGCTTTCCTACTGAGAACCTAGCAAGCACTGTCTGGAAGGTTAATTACAGTGTAGACTCTAAAATCTCATTAAAGGATGCCTTCTACTGTATATCTTAAAATGATTGCTCCCTCAAACATCTGAGTGGATTGTTTTGTTTTTTTTTTTTTTCACGAATGATTTCACAACTTCACTGTTAGTAATCTAGAAGATATTGGTATGCTAAGGATGCAGCTGGCGGGAGGGGGGATTGCTAGCCTAGCATGCATGAGGTCTCATGTTCGATGCCCAGCACTAGAAAAAAACATCGCAGTAAATTTCTATTTTAACAAAAAATATGCAGTGGAATGGGACATGGTTTAAAGTTTGTTTTGCTAATTACCATTAGTGTGTGTGTGTGCATGCACACACAGTATGGACAACCTGTATGGTGTCCTTTTCACATGTATGTCCTGAGGTCTAAACTCTGGGTGTCAGGTTTGTGTGGTACATGCTTCTACCTGCTGAAACATCTCACTGGCCCAGAATGGGGAATGTTGGGGACAGGGGAGTTCAAACAGGAGTGGAGGTAGGGATATGAAGGTGGGGAGCAGTTGAGGAGGCTCACCCCAAACCAAAATAAAATAAAATAAATAAAAGAAAAAGAAAAAAAGCAACCTGTTGCTGGGAATGCTGATTACAAAACCCAAACTGAATCCTTTTATAAACCCAAACCCTGGCTCATGGAGTGAAGCAGCCTGTCACACTTCATTTCACATTAAAAACTCAAATTTGAAAATATGAGCACTGATGCAATTTTTAAAAAAAGCCTTATAGCCGGGCGGTGGTGGCGCATGCCTTTAATCCCAGCACTCAGGAGGCAGAGGCAGGTGGATCTCTGTGAGTTTGAGACCAGCCTGGTCTACAAGAGCTAGTTCCAGGACAGGCTCCAAAGCCACAGAGAAACCCTGTCTCAAAAAAACAAAAAACAAAAAACAAACAAACAAAAAAAAGCCTTATAAAGTTTTTCAAAATCCTATTGTTCTAGGAAGCAGGACTTTTGTCAACAGTGCCAAATACTACATCAGCTGAAGTGACCAGCTTCCATCCCCTGTGGGACAAACCTGAGCAAATACAACCTGTGTGCCAATCATTTCTCAGGTTAAAATGTTTTTTTTTTAAATGTGTACACGTGGTCTGCCTGCATGTATGTATGTACACCATGTATGTGCTTAGCGTCTGTGGAGGCCAGAAGAAGGGATCCAATTCCCTGGAATAGAATTATAGAGAGTTGTGGGGTGCTAGGAAGCAAACCTGCATCCCCTTTTTGTGAAGAAAGCCAGGGTGAATTGATAATTCAAATAGTTACACAAACGTTTTCCTCGAGATGGCTGTGCACATTGGTGTGTGGCTGAAGTGGCATGCACTACTTCCCATTCTGTCATATCAACAATTACGGGTGTGGTTCCAATAGGGTGCTTGCTTAGCATGCATGAAGCCCTGGCTAGGCCTTAGCACCAAAAAAGAAAATCTTGTAGCAAGAGTTGAGATTTAATAAAGTAATTATTCCTTCTTTGTCACAGATGCTTGGCAGCGAAATGGCCTACATTTCGTTTGCTCCTTTGTTGCTGTGTTTTCTCTGTGTCACAGTGGGAAAGAGTGTAGTATTTGGTGATGACAGTGGCCATAGAAGCTATTGTTTTTCTACCATGAATGCAAAGGTCAAGGGGCTGAAAAGGCCAATGATGCCTTAGTATCACTAAGAAAATAGTTTTGCCCTTGGGGATCTCTAAGAGGGTCTTGGGGCACCCAGGGGTGGGAGGAATACAGCTTGCGATCCATTGCCTTAGGCCACATTTGCTCTTGACAAGAAATTCAAGCCCGAAGCTTGTTAAGAAGGACAGCCCCAGCTGGGCTTGGTGGCCCACACCTGTATTCTTGGCTCTGAAGAGGCTGAGGCAGGAGGATCCAAAGTCCCAGGCTAGTCTGGGACTCCTAGCAAGACTCTGCTGTAAAACAAAACAAATACTAAGACAGACTCAACACCCTGCTATAGCTCACAACCTAAGGGAGATCTTTTCCTAATTATAAAGCCACTCCCAACTCTTGCTCCTTAGTCTCCCCCTCCCCAGCCCCCCTTAACTGTATGTGATCTTGAAGTCTCAGCCAAGGCCTGAAGCTTTTCCCAATCCTCGAAGACTACATTCCTCTAACATCACACTTATTGCTCTACTCCAGATCTTTACTATATAATCCTTATAAAGACTTCGGGAGGCAATGCTACAGGTGAGGAAACTGACAGTCGGGGACAGCGAGCCACACAGCTGGGGAGAGCTGCCTGCTTTTAAGGACACTCTCTGTTCTTGACCAGGGCTAGTTTTCCATGAGTCAGCAATGCCTTGGTCACATTAAAAGTTTAGGAGTTTAGGGTTCGGGACCGCTGGGTTGGTAGAGTATGCACCTAACGTTCAAGGCTCTAGGTTTGATGCCTAGCATGGAAAAATCAACAACGAAAGTTTAAGATCTTTGGCCTTTTTTTTCCCCACTGACCATTGATTCAGCAATTTATGTAGAGGTGCACACGATTTTACATTTTGAAAGTCAGAAAGTGGCAAAAGAGAGGCTGAACTAGACCCAGGGGGAGGAGGGCAGAATCGGGGGAGAGGCGTCTGCTGCAACCCGAATCGCAGAGAGATCTTCAGTCTTCTGCGGAAGTCATCACGTGTCCAGAAACTGATATTGAAAACAAAGGCATCCGACCAGCAGAACCAGGAACAAGAATAAGAAAATACCTCATAAAACTGAAGGGCACCATTTAAAAAAAAAAACAAGGGAAGACATCTGTCCCATCCAAAGTGAAGATGACGTATTATAAAGCTATAGTTATTAGGACACAAACGCATATATATATAAAAGGAAAAGATCACTTGACTATTTCAAAAGGCTTTAGTTTATCAATGACACACTACAGACAAGAAAAACACCTAGAAAAAGATATGAGAAACACAGAGACCCAACCAAGGACAGGGCTCGGGTTTTACGAAGAATCGCAGCAGACATAGCTGTAAAGGCCATGCCGCCAAGACACAAGACATGCAAACGTAAACGCCACAGAAGATGAAACAACAGTGGCCAATAAAGAAATAGACACCAAGCCTCACTAAGTAAACAGGGAAATGAGGTACTCGCCATGCATCAGATTAGCTAACATAAAAAGGCCTCGTAACCCTGAGCATTGGTAAGACAGTGAAACAGGACCTGAGGATGGATAGCGACTTTGTCCCCCCATGTTGGAGCCTCAGTCGATAAGAGAAACAGTGAGTGTTCAGTCTCTGCTCAGAGAAACGCTTACACTTGTGTATGAATGGCGGACACAGGAATTTTCACGGTAGCAAGGAGGCTAAGGGCTCATGAGCAGGAAGTTCTCACACTGGTTGTGGCGGGGCGGTGTAACATCAGAATACTAGCCTACAGTGGAAGCGAGTGAGTCAAGTCTGCGTGTACTAGGATGCGGAGAGAAACGTAGCAGGTTTCATGAGACTATGAACAGCCTTGTGCCATTCGTATCGCAATACATATGTAAGCTTCATATTGCCGTATACACACACACGCAATACACAGAAGTGCCTGGGTTCCCAGGGCAGTAGGATGAGGCCCTGGGTCCATTACTTTTTGCACAATTTTCTGCATGTCATGATATATTTTATTTTTAACTTCAAGGGAAAATGTCTAAAAAAGAAAGCCCTCATTCTTTAGGTATATCAAAGTTGTATTTTTTTTGGGAGGGGGACGCTAGAACTCTCCCCTATCCCTGTATCTAGAATATTGGATTTAACAGATGGACCACTCTGAGGCATAGTTTCAAGACAAAAGCTCACTCTTGCCAGCAAAGTTTTCCATGACGGGCCTTCTGGATTAAAACAATGCAACCCAGAATCCAGTTTCTGTCACATGTGAGGTCAGGGGAAGAAAAACAGCGGTGCCTGGAAAGCAGGCTGGGGAAACAGACCCCATACACACACACGGTTTGTTTGTTCAGGGACCATAGCAGGAGGAAGGGAAACACGAAAATACCTTGGCTGTAAATTGCCATGTAAAAGACAAAGAGAAAGTCTGGAATATTAAGAAACTATAAATTACATCTGCCGAAAGGGCAGCATTTGCAGTATCCCCATCACCAACCTCTCGCCTCCCCACTTTCGACAGAGTAACTCCTGTAATTTGGAGAAGAACACATGAAATAAATGCAAAACCTGACTGGGAAATCGTCTGCTGTATACGCCACCTGCCTAATAAAATGAGGATAAATTTGACTTTTGGGCTGTGTAGATCTGCTTGTGTTTTAACTTAGAGGCACACACTGTGTCAAGGCCACATATGTAGTTGTTTTTTTTTTTTTCATAAGCACAAAATGGAGGGGATGATACATAATTTTGTGCCGTCTGAAGGGTTTTTGCTTTCGAAGTTGACATGGTACAATAGCATTCCTTTTTGTAAACTAAGATGTGATGAGCTATTGGGTTAGTGGGACCAAGGGCATTTATGAACAGCTAATGGGGTTCTGCGGCAGCAGCCAGGCACTGGGCAGCCAGGCCGTGGTGCCGGGTTTACAGGACTGCCCAGACAGACGCTTATTCCAGACATTGCCAGCAGTTTAGATACCGGGCTAATGGCTGCAGGTACCAAACAACGACTCCCCCAGAATAAACATACCAACTCATTTAAAACTCTCTCTCCCAATCCCAGAAGGCAGCGGGCCACATGAACTACCTGCAAAACCTTTTCTTTGAAGAAATACACAAATGAGTCACTCCCCCGTTAAGGGATTTGCTAAAAACAAAGATGCAGGAAGCCACGTAAAAATGATTTGTGAGGCTGCTTGATGCCTGACAGCTTTTTTCCCCCCCTTTAAACCCTTTCTATGCCCATTTCAAGGAAAAAGCATCTGTAGGCAGCTTCGCTGCTAGTCAGGGCTAAAGGCGGGTCTCAGACATGTCAGAGGCATCGCCTTAATCTGGAGGTTACTGAAACCAGGAGGGAACCCCACAAAAACAAAAGAAGCAGCTCGGGGAAACCACAGAGAATGCTAGCTGGGGGTGGGGATTGCTGGGCCAGCTGCCCCTGCTCCGGTCTCCTCCATGCCTTAGTCACCACAGCCCCAGCTCCAGGAAGCCAGCCACCACCGCAGACTCCCTTTGTACTGAGCCTCTCTCACAGGGGACGCTGCTACGTCTTAGAGATGTCAACTGATGTAGTGGGACACGGGCATATGAGGGCAGGGAGCAAAGATCCTATGTGGGGGATGTGCTAGCTTCCAGTTCTATTTCTTCTAATCAATGGGTGCAGAAGATTTTAGCTCCCAACACTGTCTCACATCAGAAAATGAACCAAGAGTCAGTGTTTGGGTGTTAGATTAAGGCCTCCTTTTTTTTTTTTTAATAATTATTTGAGTGTGTGTGTTTGTGTGTGTGTGTGTGTGTGTGTGTGTGTGTGTGTGTGTGTGTGTGTGTGTCAAGAGGGAGAACACTTGGGACCCAGAAATTGAACTCAGGTTATTGTTTGACAACAAATATCCTCATCCGTTGAACCAGGCAACCAGTCCAGGACCTCTTTTTGTTATCATTTAGCCTAATGTTACACTTGCTGGGAAGAAAAATGACAAGAAACGGCGCTCAGGAAGCCTTTGCTAGTATCTTCCAGTATCTCCGAGGACTTAGCAAAGGAAAGCTCCTTTGGCCTTGCAGACACTTAGTCCCATCTTGCTACCCCTGCAGGTTTGAACCTATTTTCCAAAGGAGGGAACTGAGGTCTCCAGAGATTTAGCGACCTGCTCCAGGTCCACACATGCATAAATAAAGCAGACTTGGGATTAGAGGCGACATCTGGTCAGACATTAAAACCCTTTTTACTACACTATAATACTTCATCAGGGTAGCTCGCCATGCGAACATCTAAAGATCCTGGGAGGGCGTGGCGCTCAGATATGGTAACGCAAGCTGTGTTTCCTCGCACAGTCACTATGGTGGCAGGAGTCAGAAATCCCACTCTGCAGGGAGGAGAGGGGAGAAGGGGCTGTTCAGTATAATACGCACTGTAAGGAAGAGCTGCGGCCTTGCCTTGACCCTGTGACCCCCACCGCTGTAACAAAGTTAAAAAATATTCTGTATATGCCTCCCCTTATTCTGCCCCTGTGTTTGATCTGACAGCCAGCGTTTACAAAACCCCTTTTGTTCCCAAACTGTGTTAAAATAATAGGAGGAGGGGGAAAATGACATCCCCCCCAAAGTCACACACAAATTAGTTGGTTCAAGATCTATATGTGTATGTATGTATATATGTATGTATGTATGTGTACATATATGAGGTATGAGCTCTTTTTGGAATTAATTTGTTGAAAAGAGCCATCACAGTATCCATATCCCTTCTCATCAACTCCCCCATCTGGAATTTATTTTTTAAGATGCTCATTGCTTCTCACAGGTTCAATGTTACCCATTTCACACCAGTTAACTATTGAAAGCACTTCAAATTCCCGGCCAGAGAAGCCAGGCCATGTCTTTCCCCTGGATGCGGCTAATGTGTCAGGCTTGTAAAATAGCTCTTAGTGGCGGTCTCCGTTTAGAGAGGGACGGAAACTCGCTTTAAATACTTAGAGCTTTAATATCTAGTCCATTATGCTAAAGCGGGGTCTTGTAAAGAGTCAATTATGGGATACTTCTGATTCGATCCACATGCAAGGGAAATCCGTTTCCCTGCCTTTAAATCCCTGTTGTAAGTGTCTTGTTTAAATGATTACTGACACTTTTTCTTTGATCAGATTGATTCATATTGTTATTCTTCTATGTTAATTTAAAACTTAATCCACAGAAAATGTTGAGGCAGGTTTTAATTTCTCACAAAGAAAACTCTCTCTCTCTCAAAAAATGGAGTTTTCAAAAAAATTTCAATTTTTAAGGTATCAATAATTGATTGAAAATAAGTCAATTTTCTTGTAAGAAAATGTGAATGGGTCATAAGCCATCAGGAATGTTTCTCTCTTTCTCTCTCTCCCTGTTTGGTGTGCACAGTGATGTGTTTCATGTAAACACACAGCACAGAATACATGCTTAGTAGCTTACTTAAGCAACTAGTACTACGAAGACCCTCAAAAACAATCAAATATAACCTTAGTTTACTATTTGGGATTAAAAATTTTATTTGTATTTGCAACATGCTGTCAAAGGATTAATATGTCTCATTTAAACTTCCTTCATGATCCAAGAATTAATAACTTAAATGATTAAAAAAAAAGGTCAGATTTTGTTTTTCAAATTCAAGTTTTAAGGAATTTTAAGGTCAGAGTGACGGAGAACTGGTGCTCTAAGCTAGCGATGATGAATGCTAAGTAGTTATTCCTTTTATTTTATCTTGAGACAGGTTCACACCGTGTAGCCCTGGCTGGCATGGAACTCATTTTGCAGACCAGGCTTGCTCAAACTCAGAGATCTGTCTCTGTCTTCTGACTGCTGGGATTAAAAGCACGTTCCACCATGCCTAGCGGCAATAACTGTATTTTATTTTTGTGTGTGAGTATTTTGCCTGCATGCATGTACACCACATGTATGCCTGGTGCTCTTGGGGGCCAAAAGAGGGCATTGGATCCCCTGGGACTGTAGATGGAAGCTACATGTAGGTGCTAGGAACTGAACCCAGGTCCTCTGCAAGACTAGCAAGTGCTCTTAACTGTTGAGCTCTCTCTCTCTCTCCCTAGCCCTAATAGTAATTTTTTTTCCTAATAGTAATTTTTAAAGTACTTTTGGAAACAAATATCACATGCTCAGAAAATGCACACCATCTTGTACCCAGTAAGAACAATGCCAGCAGCATAGGGATCTCATCTCAGGAAATGACCATGAATAGCATTTAGTCACATGGACATTTCCACACTCAATCTAATACCAAAATATTGGGAAAAATTAAAATGCAACAGGCAAATAACTAAACACATTAAACTTTCATTGACAACAGACTCCCCAACACCGGTTGAACAAATGAATGAATGCTTCCTTTGTGGGTTTGCTAGGGCCTTGAGTGTGCACACTCTATACAAAGTTACAGCCCCAGACTCTCCACGAGTCTTTCTTTTTAAAATGTGTTTGTGTTTTCAGGTGCACGTTTGGGGTGAGACGTGCATGTTTGTGCCGGTGGAGGTCACAGGACAACCTTGGGTAGTGCCATCTATCTCCTTTGGGAAAGGATCTCTTATTGGCCTGGAACTCACCAATTTTGCTACTGGCTCAGTGAGCCGCAGGGAGCCCGCTGTTCTGCCTTCCCAGTGTTAGCATTAAGGGTGGAATGACATGCCTGCACACCCAGCATTTTCCATGGCTTCTGAGAGGAAACCAAAGCAAAGACTACCAGTTGAGCCAGGTCTTTCTCTATGTACTTTTTGCTTTGTTGTTATTGTTTGAGACAGGGCCTCGAACTCCTGACCCCTCTCCTGCTTCAGCCTCTGGAGAGCTGGGATCACAGGGGAGTGTTGGTAAACATCCTTTCTGAATGTACTTGGGGGCTGGTAGTACATTTTTTAGGTTTTGAGACAGGTTTCTCTACATAGCCCTGGCTGTCCTTGAACTTGATTTGTAGACCAGGCTGGTCTAGAACTCAGAGATCGCCCATGTCTACCTCGCGAGTGCTAGGACTAAAGGCATGTGCCATTGTGCCCAGTGGGTTGCACATTTTTTTTAAATGATTGGGAAGATGACTACAATATGAAATATACAAATTTTTATTAAAAATGCATATAGGTGACGATTTGGGTAGCTTATACTTCAAAATGGGAGTAATGGCTATTTTTGGGTTACAAACTATTTTATTTATTTATTTTTGGTTTTTCAAGACAGGGTTTCTCTGTGTAACAGCCCTGACTGCCCTAGAACTCTCTCTGTAGACCAGTCTGCCCTCAGATTTACAGAGATCCATCTGCCTCTGCCTCCTGAGTGCTGAGATTAAAGGTGTGTGCCAGTATCTCCCAGCTGCTAGGTTTGTTTGCTTGTTTGTTTGTTTATTTATTTTGAGACAAGGTTTTGCTGTATAGTCCAGAGCTACCTAGAACTCAAAATCTTGCCTCAGCCTCTAGGGTGCTGGCATTAAGCGGAGAGCCACCATATTGTCTTATAGGCTGCTTGCTTCCATATTTTCTTCTTTGAATTTTCTAAGAAGAGTGTGTATTGCTTTCAGAATAAGATTTCAAACATGTACATTTTAGATTATTTATGCAGAAATATATCCACGTAGACAGTATAATATTCAAAGTTCTTTCTTCCCATTCTCATCCTAATTTTACTCCCATTCCCATATGTAACTGATAATATTTTGGTACCTCCTATCATTTTCCTACTGTCTTCTTTTTTTTCTCTCCCTGAGACAGGGTTTCTCAGTGTAGCATTGGTTGTCCTGGAACTCATTCTGTAGACCAGGCTGGTCTCGAACTCACAGAGATCTGCCTGCCTCTGCCTCCTAAGTGCTGGGACTAAAGGTGTGTGCCACCACTGTCCATCCCTACTGTCTTCTATACATATGTGTACATGTATATATTTTGCTTATAAATTCATTTTAATTGTATGAAGCTACAGGCTCATACTCTGCTTGTTTTTGTGGGTATCTGCCATTTTACTTTTGATTTTTGTAACTAACAGCCTGCACCCAGCACCCTCATCCACATGCTAACACGTGGAGGTGTTATCTATTCCGTAGAATACCTCAGGGAAGAGAGGACTAGAGTCATAGGGATAGGAACTTAAAGAAGTCATTTAACATTTGAATCCCCAAAATCTAGTTGGGAGGGGAAGTCATTTACCATCCCTTGCCAGCACAGTGCCACTGCCACACTCGGAGCACCCACGCTGGTACACCACTAGGAGTCTGGACAAGTTTACGGTCATGTCTTGCCCCTACAATAGCACCACAGGATAGTTTTACCACCCTAGGAATTCCAGGCTCCCCATCTTTCTCCTCCTTTCACTTAAAACCTTGGGAAAACCCTGTTTTTCTACCACCATCTCCTAGTTCTTCCGGTTTCCAGGTTACGTAGCTTGACTCACGCAGCGCGTAGCCTTTCAGGCCAGGTCCTTTCTCTTAGCGATATGCAGTTATATTTTCTCAATCTTGGTTTTTCTTTTTCTTTGATTTGGTGTTTTGGGTATTGGATCTCAATTATGTGAGTCCAAGCAAGGCTCAAACTAACAGCAGCCATCTTGCCTCAGCCTCCCAAGCAGTGATTACACGTGTGTTCCACCATGTCTGGCTTTTCATGTCTTTCCATGGCTCAGTAGTTCAGTTTTTTCTTATCACCAAATGATTTCATTTCACTGTATGGATATACCCCCGTTTATTTAGTCATTGTTTCCAAGACTGGGCAATCTGAAAAAGGCTGCTATAGATACCTAGGTATAGATGGGCATCTATCTAAACATCAGTTTTAAATGCATTTGGAGGAATATCAAGAAGAGATTGCTGATATCATGGCCGGAATTTGTCTAGTTTTGTAATGAATTGCTAAAGTGTCTTCCAAAGTGGCCGGACAGCATTCTGCAGTCCCCCCCAGCCAAGCTTTGTTGCTCTACAGCCTGGCTAATATTTGATACTGAGAGTTCTAGATTTTAGCTTCCTAACAAAATATAATTTCTCTCATTGTTTTAATTTGCATTTCCTTGAAGACAGGCATGTACTGGTTTTTAGAGATAGGGTATATGCACCCTTGGCTGTCTTGAACTTGCAATGTGGGCCAGGCTGCCCTCAAGCTTGCAGTAATTCCCCTGCTTCAGCCTCTGAAGCACTGAGACTATGGATCTGCACCAAACACCTGGTCCTTTATCATGAACATTGTTTTTCAAGATAGGGTTTCTCTGGGTAGCCCTGGCTGTCCTGGAACTCACTCTGTAGATCAGGCTGACCTCGAACTCACAGAGATCCTCCTGCCTCTGCCTCCTGAGTGCTGGGACTAAAGGCATGTGCCATCACTGCTCAGCTTTGGAACATTTTTCATTCATGTATCGAGCATCTGTCCATCCTCTTTGATGAGGTGTCTTATGGCCTGTTTTCTAAAAATCTGGTTGCTTTCTGATTGCTGAGTTTCATGCACTCTCTATGTACTTTGAACAACAGTCCTTTATTATTTGGCTTTGGTAAACATTTCCTCTGTAATTTCCCTTTTTTGTTCTTGACAGTGTCTTTCACAGAGCAGAAAAGTTTAATTTTAATGACCTCCAATGAACCAATTCTTTCCATGATCATGCATTTGTCATATTTAAGAAGTTAGTGTCAGGCCTGGCAGTGGTGGCGCACACCTTTAATCCCAGCACTCTGGAGGCAGAGACAGGCGGATCTCTGTGAGTTTGAGGCCAGCCTAGAGTCTACAAAGTGAGTTCTAGGATAGCCAGGACTGTTACACAGAGAGACCCTGTCTTGAAAAACAAACCAACAACAAAAACAAAGAAAACAAAACAAAAATAAAAATGAAGTTAGTGCCAATTCCAGGCTGCGGATTTTCTCCTATCATCTAGGAATTATAGCCTGGTGTTTTAGAGCTAATTTGCTTGAGTGGGGTGGGGCCTGACTATAGATCTCGTCTGCATGTGCAGTTCCTTTGCTGGAAGACTTTTCTCCATTGCTTTTGTTCCTTCATTAGAGGTCAGTTGGCCATATTTCTGTGGCTCTATGTTTGGACTTTCTAGTCTATTTCATTGGTCAACTTCCTGTCTTTGGCCAGCTTCACTGTTTTGCTGCTGCTGTCTAGCTTTATAATATACTTGGAGCTTAAGAACCATCAGACCTCCAGCTTTGCTCTTCTTCGCCATTTTGTTGACTATCTGGGTCTTTGCCTCTCCATATAAACTTTACAATCAGTCTGTATTATCACTAGATTAGTTGTTAGTCTATTGCTGTGATAAAACACCATGATGAAGGCAACTTAGAGAAGGGGAAGTTTATTTGGGCTTATGGCTCTAGAGGGGTAAGAGTCCATCGTGGCTAGGAGTCGCTGCAGCAGGCAGGCATGGCAGCAAGAGCAGGGAGCTGAGGACTCACTTCCTGAACCACAATAACAGAGCAGAGAGAGCAACTGGGAAAGGCATGTGACTTGGAAGCCTCAAAGCCCACTCCCCAGTGATGTAATTCCCCCAACAGGGCCTCCTAAGCTTTCCCAAACAGCACCACCAACCTGGGATCAAGTATTCAAATGTCCTAGACTATGGGAGAACATCTCATTCAAACCACCACATCACATAACAACTTGCTGGAATTAGTGTGTGTATTTATGAGTAGAGGTCAAAGGTTAATATTGGGTGGTACTTTCTAAAGTGCTCTCTCACTAAACCTGGAGCGCACCAATGAACTAGATGGATTAGCTGGGGAATTTGAGGGATCCATCAGTCTTTGGACTCTTCATTGCTGGGGTTACAAACACACACTGGCATGCCTGGATTTTCTGTGGGTGTTGGGGACCCAGGTCCTCATGCCTGCACAGCAAACACTTCTACGACTTAGCCATCTCCCAAGTCCCAGATTGCCGGGATTATAATTGGGATGGCACTGAATCTGTAAATGATGTGAGAAGGATTGCTGCCATCAAATATTGAACTTCCTGTCCATGAACATGGAAGCCCTTCACCATTAATTTAGCTTTTTTATTTCTTTCATTACAATTACATAGAACTGGTACACTCTTTGTTAGATTTATACCTAAGTACTCCATTTCGAAGGTATTAATATCCGTGGCACTGTGTTTTAAATTATAACTTTCGCTTGCTTATTGCTGATATATAAGAAATAAGTTTGCTTTTGCAATTAACCTTGCATCCTGCGATGATGCTAGAATCACTTACTGGCAATAGGAATTGTTTTGGCCAATCATTCCTTACCTTACTCCCAGTCTTAATGGGAAAGCTCTGACTTTCCTACCATTAAATAAAATGTTGGCATTGAGGTTTTGGAGCATGGCATTGTTAGGAAGTGGTGGAGGTAATGTAGTGAGGCTGCTTGTTCATTTCCCGGCCGCCCAGATTCCTAAAATAATCACACAGAAACTATACTATTTAAATCACTGCTTGGCCCATTAGTTCTAGCTTCTTATTTGCTAGCTCTTACATCTTAATTTAACCCATCTCCATTAATCTGTGCATCACCACGAGGTGGTGCCTACCATCAAAGTTTCAGCACATCTGTCTCTGGCGGCAACTCCATGGCTTCTCCTAAACTCTGCCTCCTTCCTTCTCCCAGCGTTCAGTTTAGTTTTCCCCACCAAGCTCTGTTCTGCCTTGCTATAGGTCCAAAGCGGTTTCTTTATTAATCAATGGCAATCACAGCATATAGAGGGGAATCCCACATCAGTGGAGGTCTTTAAGAAATAGGGCCGAGTGGTCATTAGAGGTGTGCTCTAAAAGGAGGCAATGGAACCCCAGCCCTTCCTTCCCCCTTTCCTCTGGATGCCCTCCCAGCAGCATGCACTGCCCCTCCGCAGAGAACATGCACCGAGACCAGCCAATCAGCCATTGAATGGAGCCTCCAAAGTGTGAGCCAAAAGAAACCTTCAGTGGGTTTACTGCAGACATTTGTTAAAGTAATGGAGCACTCACTCACACGGTAACATCTAGAATTCACCCGTAAACCTGTTTGGAAATGTCGGTCTCTGTTTGGAATGCTATTCATTATCGATTCGATTTCTCCCTTCCTTTCTCCCTCTGTCTTCTTTCTAGTCAGGATCTCACCCGTAGCTCTGGTTGGCCCCAAACTTGGTATAGACAATGCTGGCTTTGAATTCACGGAGCTCCACCTGTCTCTGCATCTTGAGTGCTGGGATTAAAAGCCTGTGCCACCACATCTAGCTTCAATTTCTTCAATAGACTTCAATAGACTATTTCTTCTTCTTGGATAGGTTTTTCACATTGTGCTTTTTAAGGAATTTATTTATTTCATCAAGATTATCAAATGTGTTAGCTTAGAAAGTTTCTTAATATTGCTTTGTTACCATGATGTCAACAGTGACTGTAGTGTTTCTCATTTTTCATTTCTGATTTAGCAATTTATGTGCTTCTCCTATTCATAGCTAGTCTGGCCAGGGACATGTTAATTTTATTGACCTTTCCCAGACCTAGTTGTTTATTTGATTTTTCTTCAATGATTTCTGTTTTTTAAATTTCATTGAATTCTGCTTTGTTTTTTATGCTTTTATTTTTATTATTTATTTTCTTCTGCTTACTAAGTCTTTAATTTACCTTCCTCTTTTACTTTCCTGAGACATACATGCAGATGGAATATTCTTTTGGTCTCCTTTTGCCCACATTTAGATTGTCCCCCAGTATAAGCTGGCCCAGATCTTGCAATCTTTTTTTTCTTTTGTATTTTCTTTCTTTCTTTTTTTCTTTATTTTTCAGATCTTGCAATCTTGTAGCTCATTCCTGTTCTGGCTGGTGAGGCCATTTCCTCTCCTTTACCATCTAGGTCTTAGGAGTTTCATTGAGAGTTTGCTTGTTTCTTTTGTTCTTCTGTTTTTGTTTTGTTTTGTTTCAACCAATGACTGGCTTGTCAATTTTCTGAAAGGTACTGGCCTTTTGAAATTGCATTAAATGTTTAAGAATTGACAATGGGGGATCTGGTAACACATTTGTCCCCATTGGGTCTTCCTTTATGACTTCCTCAAGTGTTTATGGTTTTTCTGTGTAGCTTTGACTGTCCTGGAACTTGCGTTGTAGACCAGGCTGGCTTCAAAGTTTGTATTCTGATACATGGTTAAGTTTTGAGACTCTTCCACGGCTATTTGGAGTGTATCCTCTGTTGCATGTCTCTTAGGAAATGTATTTGTTCATTTATGGGGGGGATTGCACATGTCACAGAATTTAGAGTTCGGAGGACAATTTAAGGAAGATGGTTCTCTCTTTTTAGAATGTGAGCCCCACAGACTGAAGGCAGGTAGGTGTTCAGCCTTGGTGGCAGAGCCTTTACCTCCAGCGCCACCTTGTCAGCTCTTCGCTGTGTATCTTTAACACCAACCTTGCTGGATTCATTCATTTAAGCCCTCTGTGTCTTTGCGTGAGTGTGTGACTCAAAAGACAAAATAAGAAAATATCCTACTGTAACTATGGATTCGCCAACTACTTGCATCAACTTAGTAAAGGCTGTACATTTTAAAGCCATAGTCTAACTTCCCAAAGCCTTATTTCTTTTTGGTGATCCATGTCTTTTATCAAAATGAAAAAAAAAATGTTGTTTTTGTTGCTTTTTTAGAAAACATTTTAGAATGAAACTAATATTTTGTTAGACTTTTGTCTACTTTATACTTTTAATATTTCCATGGGATCTATTTTTCAATTTAAAAGTTTTCCTTATCCTTTTATGTTAGAAATATCTTTTTTAAAACAACACATGACAACATTTTTGAAAACTCACATAGGTTTTGTACACTTCAACTGAAGAACTTAACCTATGTATGTTTATTGTAATTATTGGTATATTTAAATTTAAAAAAGTTACCACTTTTTTATTTATTATGATTTCTTGTTTTGGTTGTTGTTTTTCTTTGCTGAATTCCATTCTCCTTTCCACCTTTATTTATTGCCATAAAAATGTTCTCTTCTAGCCAGGAGAATCCTTGTGAGTTCAAGGCCATCCTGGACTACGTGGCGAGCTCCAGGACAGACAGGGCTACATGGAGAGGCCCTGTCTCAAACAAACAAAGAAGAAAACGATGTGCTCTGATTTTCTCATAGTTACTTTTAATTTTTCCCCAACCCAGTGCTGGGGATTAAACCCAGGGCTTCACACAAGTTGAACAAATACTGTAAACCTCTGCCCCATTGTTATTTTTCTTTCTTTCTTTCTTTCTTTCTTTCTTTCTTTCTTTCTTTTTTCTTTTTTTTTTTTTTTTTTTGGTTTTTCCAGACAGGGTTTCTCTGTAGCTTTGGAGCCCTTCCTGGAACTCACTCTGTAGACCAGGCTGGCCTCAAACTCACAGAGATCCGCCTGCCTCTGCCTCCCGAGTGCTGGGATTAAAGGCGTGCGCCACCACCGCCCGGCCCATTGTTCTTTTTCAAGTTAATTTCTTGACTTTATTCTGTAATATTTCCTGTAATCCTTATGAATATCCATCACTTTCTGTCCCAGCAGCACAGCAGGCAGGCGCTCCCCCCCCCTCGGCCTCTGCTGCTTTACTTGCAGGTGGCGTTATCATCCATGACACATGGCCACCGTTTGCTTCTTATTCCTTATATTCCTCTGACTTTTGGGGGTGAGAGGTTTTGGTGGTTCTCTACATACAAGGTTTGTGTGTGACAAGCTTCAAAGTCTGGCTGTGTCTGAAAATGTCTTAATCTTGCCTCACTACTTAAATGTTAATTTGTCCATGAGTAAGGTTATCCCTGAAAATATTTCATTGTATTGAGATATTACTTCATCTCAATATAATTTTGGTAAAGGAGGACATTTACTGCCAATTTAATGTACATTGTTTTATACTTCATTTCCCTCTCTTCAGTATTCCAAAGGATGTCACGCTGTTGGTCCTTGCACTCTGAAGTTTTTTGCCTTCCTTTAGCTCCTGGGAATGTTCTTCTATTGTTTCTTTATTTCCTTTGTGCTCTCTTTCAGGAGTGATTCAAAGTACATAATAATCCCATTAACTTTTTCTGGTTTTAATGCCATATTTTTATGACATTCTATGGATTTGGGGGATGAGGATTAGGCATATAATTGAGTGATTAGTTTGATTTAATCTCACCATCCAATATTAAGGAAATCAAAAATAAATTTCAAATTACACCTCTGAAAGTGATTAAATTTGGGTTCTTTTTTTCTCCCCTCTCAAAGACTCTTATTTTTCTAACCTTGGATGGCTTCCACTCAGGGAATCTTAGGGAAATGTTTTCACTCAATCAGTATTCATCTAGTGTCAAATGACTTTTTGACATTATGGTCTATCCAGCTCCTGAGGGTCCAAAGGTGACAATCAAGAACCAGTTTAAAGTGTGGCCCAGAGTTTCCCAGCTTGAGGGTGGCTGGCAATTTTGTCTAGATACTTCCTTGTGGTGGGCGTTGTGATGGGTGTTTGGTACACTTAGCACCTCTCTGCATGTCAGGCAGCTCAATGGGTAGATATGCTTGCCACTAAGCCTGGCGGCCTATGTTCGAGCCCCAGAGTCCACGTGGTAGGAGAGATCCAACTCCTAAAAACCATCTTCTAATCTCCACATGCACAGCATGGCGTGTTCTTGCCTCTCATTCTAATAAATAAATCCTAGAAAATGCTAGTAATATGCACCAATTGTGACAATAAAATGTGTCCCCCCCATCTTTGCAAAGGCACAGTCACAGTCCCTCATCATCCTACTCTGTCACTGAGAGCCACTGGTCCATCAAGATGAATAATATGGGCTGAATGGCCGCATGAGGGTTCACACAGTATGGCACCGACTCAGAGAAAGCAATGACTGACCTTGGCCTGAGGCCTACTTTTTACAAATAAATATACTTGGTCTATCTCTTAGAGAGCAGTTATGGTATTTGTCAGATAAACAAGGAAAGGGACAAGAAAGAGCAATATATCTGAGAGAAAAATAGCATTAAGTAGAAATAGATGCCTTTGGGGGGACTTAGTGGTATGGTTGGAGCCCAGAGTTGAAGACTGTGGTAAAGGGAGAAGGAAGCCATGGAGGCAGTTAGAGAGGAGGCCGTAGGGAAGCTGAAGGCTACGGGAAGACCTTTGTGTTTCACTCAGTCCTAACGGCAGCCCACGGAGGCATTGGGAGGCCGTGAACGATGCTTTCGGCAAGGCCGCATTACTAACACATTGGTGGATGGCATAGAGACTGAGTCTGGAAACTGAAGATATGTTTACATGTATAAAAAGATACGTTTCAGACGGTATATGAAACAGTCAACGTAAGGGCCTGAAGCCAGCTGTGAGGCCTGAGAGATGGGGGGACTGTGCACACAGCACGCAGGGGGTCCCGCTGAAGAAAGTCAGGGGAGTAAGAGATGCGGGCATATTAAGGACAATCTCATATTTTGGTGAAAAGAAGAAGGGGGAGAAGTGTAAGTGGTCTGAGCAAATTGTGTTTTGGGGCAGAAACTTCAAATAAAAATACCAGGAACAAAAGCAAGAAATAAAACAAAGCCAAAGGGGGGAAAGGCCATACGGATATCATTGTAGCTTTGTAGTTCAAGTACAATAGGCAATAACTAAACTGTCTGCTTGCAGAGAAGCAGAGCTGACCAGCCCTCCTCACCATTGTTTCTCTCCATCCCTAGGAACCTTTAAACCTTCTCTACATGTTCTCTCAAGGGCTTCTCATTCTAAACTTTATGAGAATGGCTTATATATATTTTTCCCTCAAATAATTCTCTGTAGAGTCAACTCATTTTTGACACATTATTTCAGATGCTATGGAAGATTGAGAAATTTTAAGCCAAGATCAGACAATGAGGACTAACAGCTTTTTCATTTTTTAATGACAGAAAACAGACAACTGTACCCATAAAATGACTTAAGTTCCTTAAAGCAGCAGCCTTACTAAGTGTCCAATAACTCAACTCAAGGGCAGAGTTTTTCAGTGTCTCCCTGAAGAACTGTGGCACTGAGGCCCCCTACTGTGGAGAAGGAGAAAGGCGGCACTGTATGGATGAACCCTGCAGAGACATGCAACCGCCCTGCCTGGGAACCAGCTGCTCACCACCAGAAATAGCTGACAGAGGCACTCAGCAGGCATCTTACCAGAGCCTTTTTGGAAACACTAAGGCTGCAGGGTTTAGCTTTCACCGCCCCTGGTTTATTCACTGCAGGTGCCCAGCGCCCGCAGGTCTTTTCTCCCCGAGTCTGTATTTGGTCTGAAGTCTAAAGGGTTTCTGAAACTCTTTCATGGCACAATTATAAGACAATTGAACATTAACAGACTTTAAATTGATTGATGGTTAGACTTGGGGGTAATATTAACTGCTGTCATCTCATTTATGCTGAGGGACCTTTAGACAGGTAGTGTTTGGGGCTGGGGGTGTGCTCAGTTGGTAGTCCTTACCCAACACACTCATGACCAAATCCTGAGGACCACATAAACCAGGTACAGGAACACATGTCTGCAGGTCCAGCACTGGGGATGTGGAGGCAGGAGGACTAGGTCATCCTTGGCTTTGCAAACAGCTTGAGGCCAGCCTGGGCTATTGGAGACTGTCTCAAAACAGAAGAATAAAAAAGGTGGCACACACCTTTAGTCCCAGCACTCACGAGGCAGAGAAGGTGGATCTCTGAATTCAAGACCAGCCTGGGTCTAAAGAATGAGTTCCAAGACAGTCAGGGATGCATGAAGAGACCCTGTCTTGAAAAATGGAAGAACAGCAAAAAAAAAAAAAGAAAGGATGAAAGTAAGCAAGCAAAGGGACAGTGGACAGTCAGTAAGTGAAGGCGCTCACCACCAGGCCTGATACTCGGAGTCTGATCCCTGGGACCCATCTGGTGGAAGGAGAGAACCAACTCTCACCAACTGTCCAGTGACCTCCAAACAAGCACTGTGGCACCTGCATGCCTCCTGCCACGCAGCATATATCATATATATACATAGATAGAGTGTTTCATCTGCCTACTCAGCAATTCTACAGAGAACAGCTCTGTTTATGATGATTAGTACCTTGAACTGGCCAATGGAAACACTCCCATTTTTGGGCGTTTTTAAAAAACTATACATAGATTGTACAATGATAACAAGGCGCCCTAGATTCTCCTACAGCTTCATCTCCCAGAGTCTGAATCCAAAAGACATCTGAGTCCACCAAGCCTTTAAGCCAAGGACAGACATTCTGCTCTGTGTACCTCCTTCTAGTTAGCTCAGATGTTAAAGTCCAGTTTCCTTAAAGTGGCGGCGGGGGGGGGGGAGTTCTCTGGGAGCAGCCTGTCTCAAATGCCACAGGCCACAGGGTTGGGGACATTTATCTTGTGCTTGTGTTTAGTATCTCCGCGGGCATGGCTCTCTACACAGTGAGCGTGTGCCTTGAGGAAGCGAGTGGCTCATGTTTCCTATGGTGCTCATTAATAGCAATCAGGCTGGCCCGTGGCCTCTCTCTCTAACTAGCGGCTGGCTAATGAGACACTAGGCTCAGATTTGGGCACTGCCATTTATCAGCTGATTACGAAGGACTGTGGTAAGTTACTTAGTTTTTCTGACTCTCAATTATCATTTTCTCTGTTCCAATCAAGGAAAATAATGTTTATCGTGATGGGTTTGAATAAAGTGGACTTGTGGAAACATTAAGATGGGGTGGCGTTAAGTTAATGCTTAATGTGGTTCTCTTCTCTTCCTCTCTCTTTACTTAATAATGAGCATATGAAATTCACAGTGAAGAGAGACCTGTGTTTAAAAACATGCTTATCCCAGGTGTGGTAGTGCATGCCTGTAATCCCAGCACTTCGGAGGTAGAGGCGGGGGATCAGGAGTTCAAGACCAGCCTGAGTTATATGAAACCCTGTCAAAATAAAATATATGGGGTTACTTAGTAACAACACATATTCAAGCCAAATGTGAGGCAAACTAAATTCTTGTCGTCGTCCTTCTCCTTCACCTCCTTCTTCTCCTTCTCCTCCTCCTCCTCCTTTTTTTTTTTAAATGCTCAAACCAGAGCACACAGTGACAAAAGGAATCAGGCATTAGCTGCTTGGATGCCAAGGGCACAGTTGGTGCTGTACAGGGAATGCTGTGAATTGTCAAGGGCTGGTCAACTAGACAAACATATGTGAGTGTGGTACTGGGCATGAGAGAGGAAAAGGGCCCATGAGAGTTGAAAACCAGAGAAACGGATGCTCCAAACACCAAGGAGCTCACGGCACTCTAAGCAAGAAAGTCCCAGCTCTGAAGTCCCACTTTGAAGACTTAGGTTATCCTGTTACAACCTCCTTATTTTAAAAAAAAATAAATAAAAAGCCAAACCACATGTAGGGACCCATTATGAATTCGAGTTAGCACATACACGTTTATTCCCACTGCTGGGCAGTGGTGTGGTTGCAGTGGTTTTGTGTGTGTGAAAGCCCGTGAGCAGCAAAGGGGGAGCAGTGTGAACTGAAGGGGTCACAGGCGCCCGTGAGCAGCAAAGGGGGAGCAGTGTGAACTGAAGGGGTCACAGGCGCCCGTGAGCAGCAAGGGGGGAGCAGTGTGAACTGAAGGGGTCACAGGCGCCCGTGAGCAGCAAGGGGGGAGCAGTGTGAACTGAAGGGGTCACAGGCGCCTGTGAGCAGCAAGGGGGGAGCAGTGTGAACTGAAGGGGTCACAGGTGAAGGAATGGCAGCAATCAGATCAGGGACTGAAACTTCACTTCTGAGGAGTCTGAGGGATCTAGGACAGGATTTGTGAACGCAGTACCTCAGTTTCCCCACCCAGATGCTCAAAATGAGAAGTCAGGCTTGTACCCCAAAAGGAGGAGACAGTAGGTACAAAGCACTACACTCTTCCTTAAGACAGTGTGACGCCAACCCTAGTCACTACGTACACAAGGATGCCAGGATGGTAGTAGCCATAGGGAGCAGACATCCCCTGGAGGATAGCTGTTAAAAACGCAAATCCCAGCCGGGAGGTGGTGGTACACTCAGGAGACAGAGGCAGGCAGATCTCTGTGAGTTTGAGACCAGCATGGCCTACAGAGTGAGTTCCAGGACAGGCATCAAAAGCTACAGAGAAACCCTGTCTCAGAAAACCAACCAATCAACAAACAAACAAAAAAACCTCAGATTTATGAGTCACATAAATGTGGGAGTGTGTGAAATGATACTAGCGTAGCGTGGGGTGACTGTGTGTACCTCAAGCGTTCTTTGTGTGCATTTTCTTTTCAAGAATAAGTGGCTCTGGATTCCAGGTTATCTCGCTGCTGTGAGGCGATGAGCCGTGGCCCACTTTGATCTCTAACAGGATTGTGATGTCAACCTGCCTAGGAGGAAAGATGGTTCTAATGGGCCTAGGAAACTGTGTGCAGCCTGGGAGGATACAAAGCTGTCACAATTCAGACTGAACCCATCCTCTGAGATGGCTCTGCCCAAGGTAGAACCTGCAGTTCAAAGGCCAAGGCTGCTAAAATACGGCTTACTATAGAAGGAGCTCACTCACCGATGGAGCTCAAGGTGACTAGTTGCCTAAGGAGGGAGGATGAGCACCAGACAGCCGTGTCTCTCATCATTGTGTGCATCTAATCACAGATCTCAAAACACAAGCACATCTGTGTGACAAGAAATCCAGCCTTGGCAGACACTACCCGTGGGTGTGGGTGTGTCTTCCTCCTGTGGCCTTACTATTTGAAGACTGATGTAGATACTCCAGACTCATATGCATAAGAGCAGCTGCATTTTATATAATGTCCAGAAATGCTATGATCCAGGCAAAAAGCAGACCAGCTTCTAACAAGCAGAGCAGCCACTGATTCATAAATAATGTATTTGCTATTTTAGAAGGAGTTGATTTGGAGATCTCCGCTGACTGGAACGACTCTGGGTGACAGACAGACGCTGTATCTCATCAGGGCCACCTTCTGAGACTGCACACCACTCAATCCATAGCCAGCAGTCTCCAGAGCTCTTACAGCTCTAGAGATGGTCTCATCCAAGTGAAGACGCTGATCTCAAGGCTGCCAAGCTGGTTTTTTTTTTTTTGGTGGGATATTTATGTACACTGTGTGAAGATACACTGCTGTGATTGGTTTAACCAATGGCCAATAGGTAGGCAGGACTTTCGTGGACAGAGAGGATGCTGGGAAGAATAAAAGTCAAGAGACATGGCGAGGAAACAGGAGGTACAAGATGGAAGAGCGGTAATGCCACGTAGTAGAATGTAGGTAGATAGAAATGGGTTAAGTTATAAGAGTTAGTTAGGACCAAGCTTAAGCTATAGGCCAAGCTTTTATAATTAATAAGTCTCCATGTCGTTACTTGTGAACTGGTAACCTAAAAAAAAGTCCATCTACATCAGTCTTTGCAGCATCATGTGACAACTATTTCCCCTTCTTCTTCTTCTTCTTTTTTTTTTAAAAAAGCTTAAACCACAAAAATCAAAACAAGTGCCAACTAGTTAAACATTTGAGAAAATACTAGCCAAAGAGTAGAAAATATTGACTTATGAGGGGGAAAAAAATTCTAATGTTTACAGGTAGCACTATATAAAACTGAAAAAAGATTGTTCATTTAAAAATGGGAAACAGCTAATTTTAGATAGCCTTCAGCATCTCTTCATCATGGCCGACAAACAGAGATTTCCAAGGATGTTCAGATGTGTCAGGCACATGAGGGCCACAGTCAGACAGAAGACACTGGAGGGGGTGGTGGCTGCTGGAGGGAGGGGGCTGGGGTACCACAGCATTTCTCAGAACAGAGTATGCCATACAGCTCTCCAAGCACAAAGCAAGCACTCCAACAAGGGCTGTGCCCGTCTTTTTACCTAATGAAAAGCCTACATTTACAGAACCTCCGAGCATCGCTGGTTCAGTGAGACCTTGCCAAAATAATCAAGCAGAACGAAGCAAAAACAAATAGCAGAGCAACAAACGCAGGTTATGATTTACTGCCCGTTACAGACAGACGGGTGGTTGGGCTGCTCCAGCGACGCTTGAGGAGTCTTCCAAGTGACCGACAATGACATCTAATTTTACACTCCTCCCGCTGGTATCTGTCCCACCTGAACATTATCAGCCCCTTGGTTCTAATCCTTTAGGGAAAACCTAAGGGGATGCATGAAGAAGCCGTTCCCAGTCAGGAAAGTGACCAAAAAAAGATTTAGGCCTTTAGTTTGTCTCTAAATCTTCCCAGTGAAAGATGATTTACAATTAGGCTCTGAAATTGTGAGCCCTCCCAAGCCTGGAAAGTTTCATTCCAAGGGTAGGTATCTTAAATCAAGGCAAAAGACTGCCCCACAGAAGTTGGTTTTAGAAAGCTCGGGCGGTGGGTGGGGGTTTTGTTAATAAATTACAAAGAGTTCACAAGGTATGTGTGAGTGCAGCTGGTGTTGGTTGGGGCACCACCGGCTTCCCCACAGAGAACCAGGAAGAGAGGAAAACAGCCATTTAAACACAAATGGCAGAAAAAGAGGTAGAAAATTGCCGCAAAGAGATCATTTTCCTTAAGGAAAAAAAAATACATTTCTGTGTAATCTGATAAGTTGGTGCGGGAGTGAGGGCTGTCAGGACCTTTGAGAGACTTCTCCAGGGCTTGTTGAAAATTAAGGTCAATTTTTACAGCCAGAATTTTCAAATTATTTAAATATTTGACCATTTTGGATGATGAAGTGTGGGGCCCTCATGACCATTAAAGTCTTTGGTTTCCTTCTTTGTATTTAGACACCTGCTGTACAGAGGGGCTTCTATTTTGTTTCTGTTTTTAGTTGGATGCAACTTTAAACATGTCATCTTTTGTAGGCCTGAGGTGGTCATGCAGCCCTGCAGACAGGCTGTCACTGCCCTAACAAAAGGTCAGGATGTTGTTGCTCCTTTCTTTGTAATTTGGAGGATGCCTAATAGAGATGCTAATTCAAACCTACATGACAACTAGCATACACAGCAGACAGGTGGATGCGGATGTGACAAAAACGCCATCCACCTGGTTACCTAGGAGACAGAATGCTGGTGTATTTCCCGCTCAGTTTATGTTTTGGTATAAAGGCTGTTTGGAGAATAAATGAGAGGAATTCTTCAGGATGTGAACTCAGGACTTCATGAGGAACCACTGAGAATCTCCCTCCTGATAAAGCCATGTGAGTTATGTTTTTATTCCTGCACCTCCACGCTGGTCCAGTTTATGTTGGGGTCTGGTCGAGAGAAATAATTTATGGTCCGGGCTAGCACCGGACCTTGACATAATGGTGCCCAACGTGGGGCTGACCACTGAACCTCAAGTAAAGCGGAGAAAAAGACAAGAAGTACGAAAGAGGTGCTGACCACCGAACCTCGAGAAAAGCCAGACAAAGAAACAAAAGGATGGAGGAGAACGTGAGGCTGATCCGCAAACCCCAACAAACAAGGAAATGACCAGACGTGAGGCACCCGCAAGAAAAAAATCAGTGGATACGTGAGTAATGTGAGCTTAGATAACAAAGTGGGACAAAATTTAAATCGGGAGTAAAAATGTGTAAGGAAAAAGTATTCAGTTATATATGTTGGTAGCTAAAGGGAGTGAGAGTGGAGCAGAAACAATGGCAGAATTATTGAGAATCTGTAAGCATGATAGATGCAGAACTGCAACTTTTATTGCTTGCTAAACGGGTAGGAAAAGTGAAGGAAAGAGGCACCACGTGCGCACAGTAGCCAGCGAATCTAACCCACCTGCGGATAAAAGGCAAGCAGGAGCAAGAGTTAAGTGTAGAGAGCAAATTTAGCCTCACACAGTCTATAGAACAGAGGAGAGGATTCAGAAATTCTCCTAATTTTATGACTTACAAGTTAAAATAAAAAAGATAGTTAAAAATCTGCCCATCAGAGCTCGAGAAGGCATTCTAATAGACAAAGAGAGCCTACCCCCTGCCGTGTGGCACAGCTTCAACTGGAAGCTGAAATGCAGGTTTGCAGATAAGGTAGCCTCAGAGAGCTGCAGCTTCAGACAATTAAAAATAAGCAGGTTAAAATGTTTCTTTTCCATTTCACAAATTGCTTCTTTGTCAAAAATCTGCTGTTTGTAGGCATATAAATCTGTATCCAAGGTGGATTGATTTCAGTACTGTGGCTTTGTAGTCAAGTTTAAAATCAGAGATTATGATGCATTCAGAAGTTCCTTGTGTTGTGGTTTTTTGGCGCGTGTGGAAAGACACGAGACACGAACGAACCCACACAATAAGATTTATTAGAGGGGGTGTGCTCACGGGCCCGAGGAAACGTGAGGAGAGGGGGAGGAGAAAGAGGACGCGGGAATGGCGCCTCTGACTTTTAAAGGCCGCGCTGCTCATGCGCAGACGGCTCGCGTAGGTGCGTCAGACGCTGGTGACGCAAATGGCGGGCGACCCAGGCTTTCGCACATGCGCACAGGGGTGAGGCTAGCCAGGCATGCGCGAGCATGGGTCACACCCCCAAGAGGCTGCCTTTTTGACCCAGGGGTTGGGCTTCACGAGCAGCCGAATACCAACACCTTGATTGTACAGGATTTTAAGACTGTTTAGGCTATTCTGAGTTTTTGTCTTTTCTGATAAAGTTGAGGATTGTTCTTTTGAAGTCTGTGAAGAATTTTGTTATAATTTTGTTTAATGGGCATTTGCATTAAATATGTAGATTGCTTTCAATAAGATTGTCAATTTTGCTATGTTGGCACTATCTTTTTTCTGATGGCTTAAGTTTCTTTCTTGAAAGATTTAAGGTTCTCATATAGGTTTTTGAATTTGCGTGATTAGAGTTACTCAAAGATATTTCATGGTATTTGCGGCTGTCTCATTTATCATGTGTGTAGAAGAGATGCATTTGGGTTGTTTTCAGATTCTGTGTATGATAAAGTAATTCTGCCGTGAACATAGTTGAGCACGTGTCCTTATGGTATGGTTGAGCATCTTTTGTATATAGGCCCAAAAGGGATATTGCTGAGTTTTAAAGTAGTTTGTTGCCTAATTTTCTGAGAATTCACCATACTGGGATCCAAAGCGGCTGTGCCAGTTTGCACTTCCACCAGCAGTGGAATTTTCTTTTTTACCCCACATTCTCTTAAGCGTGAGTTGTGAGCAGTATTTTTAATCTTGGTCATTTTTACAGGGATAAGATGGAATCTCAGAGTTGTTTTGATTTACATTTCTCCAATGGTCAAGGATGTTATGTTTGAGCAATTTTTGAGTGTCTTTCAGTCAGTTTAAGTTCATCTATTGAGAGTTTTCAGTTTAGATCTGTAACATATATTTTTATTGGATTATTTGTTCTTTTGATGACTAATTTCTGGAGTTCTTATGTTTTTAGAGTGGATTAGTGATTAGTAAAGATATTTTCCAATTCTGTAGCCTGATATTGTGTCTTGTTGATTATGTCCTTTGCTATACAGAAGCGTCTCAGTTCAAGAGATCTGATTTATTAATTGTTTCTCTCAATGTCTGTGCCACTGAGGGTGTGTTTAAAATGTACCAATACATTCAAATATACTTCTATTTTTTCTTCTACGAGGTTCAGTATTGTTGGTTTTATGTTGAGGTCTTTGATTCATTTGGATTTCAGTTTTGTGCATAGAGATGAATATGGATCTGTTTTCATTCTTCTACATGTTGATGTCTAATTAGGCCAGGATCATTAGTTAAATATGCTGTTTTTTTCCATTTTCCTATCAGCTAGGCAGACTTGCAACTTAAGAGGAAGATAGTTTACAAACTTTTAATTAGATATACAATAGCTTTATGGGATATATTGAGCTACCAAGTAAAATTCTTAAAGTGAGCAATGAGTCAATTTCCAATAGAGAGCTTATAAAAGCTGCCAGACAGGTACACAAGCAGGTAAAGTATAGATCAACAGGTAAAGTATATAATAATCAACAAGTACAATATATTAATTATGATTCAGCTATAGCAAATGTGTGTATGAAATACAAAACTTATTCTACAGCAGTTTTATAAGAAACAAAATCCTTTTTGTAACTACATATTCTCATTTTTGCCAGTTAAGATATTAAACTTTTAATTTAAAGCAGTAGCTTATCTAATACAAAAGAGCAAGATGGAATCTAGGAGATTAGCAGAGAATTGAATATAATCAATGTTTCTTATACTAAGCAATAGATTAATTAATAATCTTAAGATAATGATTCTTGGACAATTGTATTTGCTCAATTCAAAGGCCAGAGTAATAACTTTTCCGAGATGATTGTTGCTGCAATTTGCACAACTGTATTTTGCTAATGTTATAGCTAAAGATTCCTTAAAGGATGTTATGCTAAATTTTACAAATGGCTCTTCCAATGGAAGAATTGCATATATGGTTAATAATAAAAAAATGTGGAGCATGATATGGCTCCTTAAAAACAACTTAAGAGGATGAAAGTTGCAGACAGATCTGGCATACTGGCACTATGGTGACCTTTGCTAAGGCAAGGTGGAAAGGCCCTTGCAATGAATTATGAAAAGACCCGACCTATATATTTGGGGTCAAGGATGTGTCTATGTTCTTTTTTCACAGAAAGAAAATAAAGCTGGATGAGATGACTGCCTGTACAGTAAAGGAGTGGCAGACCTGATGACTTCATAGCTGCAAACACCCCCATAGGAGTTGGAGAAAGGAGTGGGAGAAGAGTCCATGGTCTAGTCTTCCCTGCCCACACAGAGAGGAGTGCCTGATCGCAGGACCTGCTGTCACCACTGCAGGGTGCCACACTGCACTGAGGAACAGACGCTGAGCTGCTTCCAGATGCCTGGGACACACACAGACCCAGAGGCCTGCTGAGATGACCTGGCCACAGAGACTACAATCTTCTCCAGATTGAATCCTGTTTGCTTTGGAGCTGAGGTGCAGACTGAACATTTGATTGTTTTAATCTTTGAGACACAGAACTCATTTTGATTAAAATATTGAACCTGAGAACTAAGACCTAAGCTTTCCCTTCAGAGAAAGAAAGACTCAAAATAATAAATGACTAAAACCCTCTTCACTTAAGAAGGGGGCAGACTAAGGGTTTAACTGCTGTTCAGAGACTGGAACTGATATTTGATAACAGCAATATCACTGTACTCTTACCCATCAAAAAAACTTTTCTTGTCTTTTCATTAATGTGGACTTGAGAAAATTGCAATATGTTTAATTGTTAATTCATTGTTGTGGTATTAACTTAATAATGATGGTATTTGTAACTACATATAAGATGTTAAGAAAAAATTGGTATTGACCAATGATACTAAAAACAATGGTACTGACCAAAAAGAAATTTTAAAAAGTCGGTACTGACCGACAAAATATAAAATTATGACACAGAAAAAGATAATTGGAGAGTCGGTACAGACCGACAATGCAAACTATGATACAGAAAAAGATAATTGGAGATTCGGTATTGACCGATGATGTGAAAAAATTATGATTTTGACTTGTTGTTATTGGCAATTACTGAAAAGAGGTTGTGACACTGTAAATGTTGGGAGTTATTGCATATGTTAAGAATTTTAGGTTTTGTTACAATGTAAAAGATTTAAGAGGGGGCTGGAGAGATGGCTCAGAGGTTAAGAGCACTGGCTGCTCTTCCAGAGGTCCTGAGTTCAATTCCCAGTCAACCACATGGTGGCTCACAACCATCTATAATCAGATCTGGCTCCCTCTTCTGACCTGCGGGCATACATCCAGACAGAATGCTGTATATATAATAAATAAATAAATCTTGAAAAAAAAGATTTAAGAGCTGCACTAAACTAGCTGAAGAAGCATTCTCAACTCAGGCAATTCTCTTCTCCTTTAAATAGGAGACTATAGCCTTTGGGAGCATAATTATTCATAAAGCGTTATGATTTATCCTGATAAAAAGGTATGGCTATGAGACACAGGGCCCAAAAGTATATGTCTCCCCACTAATCTCTTTTCTTTACAGAAATCAGCAGTCAATGACGGGTTTGAAGCTTCTTCTCCCCAGATGCCTAAGACAAGAGCTCACATATATGAATGCCTGTTCCAAAGATGGGAAAATTTGGGTAAATGAAGAGGACTTTGCCCAAGCCAGGTGTAATCTGTCTGTCCTGTTGCAGAAGCACCGGTTTTATTAAAATTAATAAGAGAGAGTGGATTGTAGGCCCATATTTCTATATGGTGTGGCCAACAGGCTCTGAAGCCATAGGCCCCACCTGAGGTGGTCATGCAGCCCTGCAGACAGGCTGTCACTGCCCTAACAAAAGGTCAGGATGTTGTTGCTCCTTTCTTTGTAATTTGGAGGATGCCTAATAGAGATGCTAATTCAAACCTATGTGACAACAGGTGGATGCAGATGTGACAAAACGCCATCCACCTGGTTACCTAGGAGACAGAATGCTGGTGTATTTCCCGCTCAGTTTATGTTTTGGCATAAAGGCTGTTTGGAGAATAAACGAGAGGAATTCTTCAGGATGTGAACTCAGGACTTCATGAGGGACCACTGAGAATCTCCCTCCCGATAAAGCCATGTGAGTTGTGTCTTTATTCCTGCACCTCTATGATGGTCCAGAGAGAGAGTTTATGTTGGGGTCTGGTCAAGAGAAATAATTTATGGTCCAGGCTAGCACTGGACCCCGACAATCTTTAAATTTTTTTCCTTTTTTTTTTCAGGCAAGGTTTCTCTGTAGCTTTGGAGCCTGTCCTGGAACTAGCTCTTGTAGACTAGGCTGGCCTTGAACTCACAAAGATCCACCTGCCTCTGCCTCCCAAGTGCTGGGATTAAAGGCATGCACCACTACCGCCTGGCCATCTTTAAATTTTTAAAAAATATTATTATTTAATATATGGGCATTTTTCCTGCATGTATGTATGTATACCAGGCATGTGCTTTGTGATCCTGGAGGCCAGAAGAGGCCCTGGAACTGGAGTTACAGTACAGATGGTTGTGAGCCACCATGTAATGATGGGAATCAAATCTGGGTCTTGAGGAAGAGTATCCAGTGCTCTAAATCACTGAGCCATCTCTCCAGCACCACACCCAAAGACCTTATTTTCACACAATAGGCAAGCACAATGAAGGAGGAAAACCATGGTGCAAATCCTGGATTTGAGCTTGTGCTGTATAAGGTCAGGCAAGATTCTTTCACTGGAGTTGATTTTTCTCATCCATAAAACAATGACACCACCAAGTGTCTCTAGAAATTCATTCCAGCTGAAAATCCTGAGTTCTTGGCAAAGGAGGAGCACTGGGCAGAGGAGCCCACGTGCATCGCCCAAGGCCCTTGTCCAGACCTCTAATAAATGCTCGAGACTCTCCAACTGACTCCAGATATCCAAGCAAAAGCCTGAAGGCTAAGACATCAGGAAACTTAAAAAAAAAAACACTACATTAATAAACTAACTAGACAAATCAAAATCTTCCAGAGAAATCACATGGAAAATGCTGTCATGCGCCGTGATGTGCGCACAAATCCATATCAGATAACAAAGGCACACAAGGACAGCAGGACAAGGGGCACATGTCTGCAACCCCAACACTCAAGAGGCTGAGGAACACTCAAGTTCAAGGCCTCAAACAAACAGATGTGTGTGTGAGAGAGAGAGAAAAGAGAGAAGAGACAGAGAGAAGAGACACACACACACACACAGAGAGAGAGAGAGAGAGAGAGAGAGAGAGAGAGAGAGAGAGAGAGAGAGAAAGACAGAGAGAATCTAAATACACAAATCCCAGGAAGACGGACAAAGTCAGTGCTCTGCTAACCTATCAGAATTCCTCTAACATGTGGATAAGCAGGGTTTCTAAAGAAATGACACCATCATGTTCAGACTGCATCCAGGGCTGAGCCAGGTGGCAGCTAGGACACAAAACTAGGACTCGGACAAAGGCTTCTTCAGTTCTCATTCTGCTATCCATGAAGAATACCTGGCAAAGAAGCCACTCACGCTGGTGACTTGCTCTATAACAGGAAGAGGTGGGGCTAGGTGATCTCTCACATTCCTTAGAAATGGTATAGTCTAAAATCCAACATGATGAAGCAAAAACACTATTCAGGGGAATTAGTCGGGACTCAAAGGCAGTCCGAAAGGGGAGCTCACAGTAATTCCAAGTCAGACAAAGGATCCGAATATCCTTGTGAAGAGCTCAGGAGGCAGCGGCAGAGGATGTGTTCTACAGTGGCTTGCTCCCCATGATCTGCTCAGCCTGCCTTTATGTATACCGCCTAGGATCATCTTCCCATGGGTAGAACCACCCACAGTGGCCTGGGCCTTCCCATACCAATCAGCGATCAAGAAAATAACCCCACAGACTTGCCTACAGGCCATTCTGCTGGAGGAATTTTCTCAACTGAGGTTCTAGAGGACTCAGCTAATGTGAGGTTGACAAAAAATTAACGAGTATAGCAATCAGAGACACTGACAAAACTAGTTAGGGTCTAATCAGAACTAAATGGAAGTGGTGTTGGGTCATATGTATAAGGGAGCATACTCTGACTGGGCACAGAGAGAGTGGGGAACAGAGATTGTTCATAGGAAACAATATTTCATCTACCCTTGTGTTGTGTTTTTTTAAAAGAAGGGGTGACCCAGCAGCTTGCTGCAGCTTGCTGCAGGTCCCCAGACCACGCGGTCTCTGTGGCGGGCGGGCGGCCACGCGGCTAGTCTCCGGGTCCCCATATGGGCTGTGCGGCGGTACGGACGGACCAAAGAGAGCTGGGTAGGCGCACTATGCAGAGTTAAACATTTATTAGATG